>SJJU01005261.1:0-26696 GCA_012932125.1 Conopomorpha cramerella
TTCTATCTTAAGGGTCATGGGTTCGGGTTCGATTTTCGCTTCCGGCGCGTAATTTTTTGGTTGATTTGTTTTGAGTTTTTGTGACGAATAGATGTTAGTACGATACCTTTTTATACCTAAATAGTGGCAGAGTCAGATAGCGTGCGACTACCGTCCTTAAGCTGCCATGTGGTCTACGATGGAGCATTTAGTATTGTACACGTGTACTGTGTGAGTGTGAAATGTATGAATGTGTAACGATACTAGCTGACCTGACAAACGTTATTAAAAAAAAAATTCAAATTCAAAATTTTCCATCGTCTTTTCTTTCTTACTTTGTCTGTCAAAAAGGGACAGCTATAGGTTTAATGACAGATTAGCACTAAGGTTCCTTCCGGAAACCGGGCTTAAAAGTTTAAGAAACACATTTTATGTAGGCAGAGACAATTTTAAATGCCACTATTATCTTGAAACAATAGTCCAAAAAAGGAAATAGTCACACAAACTAATATAAACACATGTGCAATCAAACGTACAACACAGAGAAGAAATTAATCGCTACGTTAATTTCCAGATCAAGATAACAGAGGGCGTACGTATCGGCAGTTTAATTTATTAATGTTATGCTAAAAGAACAAATGCCTACTGACGTATCGTTCAAAACATTTCATTCCCATCTGATAAGGGTAAATTAATAACAATTAGTTTCGACTCAAAAGCAAAATAATGTAGAACTCTACATGTAGAGCGATCCAATAAACAAAAAGCTCAAGTGAAAATGATTAAGAATCGCTGACTTATTCGCTTTGTAACAAAATCAGTCAAGTGTGAATTTCTCCATCCTCATTGGATTCAGGAAACGAAAATTTTGCTACTTGAAAATGTGCTTTATGACTTCGTAATACAGTTCACGCGTAAAAGAATCACCTAGCGAAGCATATGGCGTAAAATTGTCACAGTGCTTTATTGCTTCCTGTCTTTGGGAAATTCTTTGTTTTAATGTCTATAATTGCTGTCGACACATCGAAGTTGATCGAATTCTTGAATGCCGTCCTGGTCCCGGTATCACAAAAGATCTATGACAGGTAGGACAGTAAAGATTCGGTATACGGTATTAGAAAGTTGTATATGAGTCATAGTATATATATAGGGCCTTACTAATAATGGCGGAATTGCTATTTAGAAGATACACAAAGCTCAACTCAACTTGTCAGTTGTATGTCAAATACGGAATAACCAGTTCAAGTAGACCTGTAATAACCGTTGTGTAAGTGAAAACGCGTTTATTGGTAAGGGGGATAGAGTTTATATACATTTCCATGTCACACTGTTAGTTAGTTAGTTGTTAGTTACCGTGCTCCTCCTAACGGCTTTACCAATTTTTATAACGGTATTCAGTACGTCTGAGAATCGGTTACTATCTATTTTTTATGGATCTACCAGTTGTATTTCTCCCAATACACTGGGTACAAAGACAAAACAACCGTTTGCCGGGACAGCTAGTATATATACCAGTATACTAGTATATATACAGTATCACTCAAAGATGCTAAAAAGCCTCTGTGGCACGCTAGCTACTTTAAGCTGCAATCCAGATGGTTGCAGGTTCAAGACCTGATGTAAAGTTGTAGGGTGATCACATAATGTAATGTGATTACAGTTTAATATAGGCAAAGGTCCGGACCGGTACGGTACATACTGTTTATTGGATTTGGTCGATGATTCGTGAAATGTGTTCCACAGGGAACTATATTTAGCCTATTAGGCGTGTACGAATGGGTCTCTTTTTCAGAGCCTATTACGCTACGCAAACCGCATAAAACATCACAAAGACATCCTGATGAAAACCATATACCTACCACAATGTGTGTGAATAAAACGGCTTAAAACGCATTAAAAGACGTTAAGAGTCAGTATTCGTCCAGGGAATCCCAAATTGTGTAAATAAAATGTAGTCTAGGAGGATGTTTGCATTGAATCTGTCCACTCCATTGGATGATTACATAGATTATGATTATGTACATGAATTTTTTTTGCGAATGCATGTATGGTGTGAGAAGTGTTATTATTCCATAAAACCTGGCCACTTACCTATAGTAATATGGTGTCAGATTCAAAGTCAAAACAAAAAAAAAACTGACGCTTTTTGGACCCGAACGAAACATTCCAAACAATTTTATGCAAATCGTGAACAATTATGTTAATTATGAGTAAATCATTAGGAACTACGCTTGGGCGGGTTTTAAAAACGTTTGTGTTGACAGGCTCGATTAAATTCAAGTTTTATTTTCATTCTAATTACCTATTCTCGATTATCCGTAATTCGGTTAGTGGGAGTGATGTGAACTTGATAAAAAAATATTATGTAAATTTTGTTACTTTGATAATGATAATACTTATTCAGATAGTTACTAGGCGTGTGGTGACGGCGAATGGAATACACCCCAGCCCAACTTTTTCTGTTGTAGGGGTCGCGGCGAGGCGACCGATGGAACTCTCCAGAAGACGGGCAGCAGCGCTCTCTGTGAACAAAACCACAACAACATTGCGATTGTCAATGGAATGGCATTTCCCTCCAAATGATTATGGAAGTCATGGGATTGACGATGGGATAATTAGTCAACGATGCATGCGAGATTTAAGTAACTAATATCTGTATAAAAAAACTCAAAGTCTTGACTGATTCATTCATCACTGACTGGGTGTTGATCCCAGTCCAAACCCTTGACACTAGAAAGCTGAAATTTTGCCCACGGGTTCCTTTTATGAAAAAAAGAAAAAAAAATATTTTTCATTAACTTTTAAACATTATTCTATAATTGTTGGTAGCCTTCTAGTAAGCTCAAAGTCTGTATCAGAAATCCCCGTGATTTACATAATTTAGTTAATGACATTATTATTTTATATTAACGTTAAAGAGAAAATGATATTTACGTGAGATAAGAAAGGATTTATCAAAATTTCCTAAGAGGGTAAAAGGGGGACGGGAATGAGAAGTTTATATGAGAAAAACGATAATTTTGAAGTTATGGTTGTAAAACTTTATTAATATTAATACTGAAATTACGGTGAAGGACAACATTGTGATGAAACCCGCACACCACAAGGTGTGTGAACCCTATAACGGCGATGGCTCACCCCCTGTCACGTTGGGTTAAATACGCTTGGTGAACCGTGGGTACTTGCTTTAGCAAGTGCCTCTGCCTACCCCTCTTTGGGATTAAAGGCGTGAAGTGTATTTTTTTTAATTTAAATTACTCAAATGAAATCGAGGCGGGTCGGCAATGTTTTATCCAAAAAAAAATAAAATAATAGAAAAGTTCATTCCCTCATACGTTCACAAGGATCAAGTAGAAAAATTCTCGTACTTATTCTGATACGGAACTAATGAAACCACGTACCATGCAATAAACCGTGATAAAACATAATAGCTATGCAATTTTCGACACTATAAAACATTTCGAAACGTTCTGGAGTTCCATATTTACTCTCACATTAACACGAGCATAAAGTTCAAGCTGTATTGAATATAATTTGTATTTCCACAGCGATGGGGCATTAATTACAATGTAACACTAATAGTCTATTTCACGGCAATTAAGCAGCTTTTATCCAGCTACTGGTTGAACAAGTGTAGGTAATGATATTCACCCTCTTATATCTTATGTGATCATTTTAATTGTAAAGCAAGATATACTATCAAGTTACTTATTATGCAATGTTAACAAGCCTTTTTGATGCTGATTCGTGTGTTATAGATACCTCCCACGATGTCTGGAGTTAATTGATGCGAGAGTTTGGTATAAATGATTCTGATGATGGTGGAACATTTATTCTGGCCTGGGATTTTAGAGATTGATTGCAATTGGAGAGGCCTATGTCCAGCAGTGGACAAGTATGGGCTGATGATGATGATGATGGGATTTTAGTGAGCACATTTACTATAAGCTTCGCTAACAAAATCTACATATGTGTAACTTATACAGTTTTATTTCAAATGACATGTTTATGACTTAAATAAATAAAATAAATAAATACACTTCTTACACTTAGGGGTAGGCAGAGACTTATGACTTTATGACTTGTAAAAGACAAAACAGAACTTTAAATAGAACTTAAAGCCTTACCAATATACCTCCCCGACCGAACCTAACTTCGCCAGTTGCATGTCAAATACTGAATAATTAGTTTTAGTAGACCTGTAATAACCTTTGCTTAAGTGACAGAGCGATTATTTACATGGGGTTTAGTGTAACTTTTTATGAGTGACGAAGTAAGACTAAAAAAAAACAAGATCAATAATTGATGATGAAGCATGAAGCAGGAAGGAAATAAACCCTGGAATGGCAGACCTCAGTTTAACGAATTGGCCCCTTCAGATCTAGCTGTCGCCGCTCATCGAATAAGGAAGCCTACCCATTCTGAATATGAAGTGAGAAGTCTTAGAAATTTTTACGCCAGACCTTCCACTGTACCTCAAATTCAGGATATTGCATAAGTCGTCAGTAAAACCATTTATATTTTCAACGGCCAGGTACCTACCAACTTAATAGATTTATACCCTGATAATGTAACGAAAGTGAAACCCTTTCGAGTGGCCCATAAACAACTTATTCGTATTCGAGAAAATATTGAAGGACGAAAAAAATTTTCTTTTTTCGTATAAATACCTCATTACCCGGATGATTTATTACGAAGGAGTCACGGCACTAAAAAAAAATAAAGTTTTAGAAGATGCCGTGACCTGATAATAATTACTGGTAAGCATGCGATTTTTTTTTCCAACGCTAATTCATTTAAATGGCTGCGATACTTTCGAAGAACTTACCAAATTATGAGTCATAAATTTTACAATGAATCGACTCCAATCAATCTTTTGACACGCCATTTAGTTTCTTTTTATTTTTACTCATTTCACGATTACGATGAAAAGTTTTTTTTCCAAATGCATTCCTATTCGCTACGTGTTCTAAGTCACGCTACGCAAGAACCTTTTTTCATTTTAAAAAAGACTGATGAAACATTTTTTTTTTGTTACAATTGTCCTGAGGAATTCCCTTGAAGCAGATACCTGCATATCGATAAACTTAAACTGACACTTTTTGACCATAAACTCCTCAGCTAATGCTAACTAAGTACCGTATAATTTATCGACCATTTCGAACGCACTTCATTTACATTAAACAAATTAACAATTTTTCGATAACTATCGCCCGGAACAGATGGTCCAACGGCCATCATTGCTTTTATTGGTTTATCCGAGCATAACTTGCATGATGTACAAGCTCAAAGTGACTTTATGGCTAATTAAATAGAGATCAAAGTCGTGGATGACAGTGCAGTGTTTGCACAAGAGTTTTTTTACTGAAGTTACGAGGCAGGTAATCGTGGCATGTGCCTCGGTTATGAGACAGGTTGACCACATGTGGTACAATCTGTTGCGCTTATAACTTTGAAAAAGCTATTAATGTTTTTGTTCTGGAGTACCTACTATTTAAAATACCTTATAGGATTATCTGTACAGATTTCCATGTTGTAGTTCTATCGGATGATTGCGTCATCTAATGCTACAATAGATATAGTGTTCAAGACAAAATATTACTTACCTGGATTATGACTTTCGATGATCAAATAAAACGCACACGAAATTATTTTAAGTTACTACCATTACGTCAGTAGTTCTAAAAATCGTATTTTCAAATGAAAAGTAACACTAAACAAATATTTAAGTACATAAAATATTGAAAATTATACCTTCCTATTAGCGTAAAGACAAGAAGTAAAACCAGTAAATTATCATAAAGTGTATGTTACCAAAATCTTTTAGATTCGTTTGGAGTAAATACTCAGTTCATTATATGTATAGGTACCTTTTATAGAATTATACCAAGTATAACAATTTCAATCAGACAAAACCTTTCCCTTTTACGATCGGAGACGCGGATGTCACAGGACACACAATTCCTCATTTGATTTATAGGGGCTGAACAACCAAACGATATTATGTTTTGGTCATCCATTCGATACCGATTTGAATGCTGAGTTAGGGTGGTAGGGTTTGGGGAGGCTCTCTTACTATATTAATCTCTATTCTATTTATTTCCTCTCTTAAGGTATTTTCGTCTTCAACGCCAACGGAAGAAGGTTCATAATACGTTTCGTGTGCTGCGGAGTTAGTACGATTCAAAGATTCTGTGCCGATATAGGTGAGAGATGAAACAGAGGCGTCCTATTCATTTTGCTGATGTATAGCCCCGTCTCGCTCGCACCCCCGAGCCTTTGTGCTCTGGCATGTATCAGATTTGGGTTTTATCGTTTTACTGCTTATTCTTTTTAGATTTTCAGCAGCGGAGGCATATCATTTTGTTTTTAATGTCGGCCATTATAATCTGGAACAGCGGAGCGATTTCTGTTATTGCGCGTTTAGGGTAATGCGGGAGGAGCACTATTTCCGTGAATCCATTGCTGTATGAATTACAAATGTATGAATAATGGGACGCCTTGTAGCTGAAATAGGATAGTGTTGTTTTTGAAGCGTCTTTTTTTTTGCTTAGACTAGAATTGTATATTTTATTTCTCTTTGTAATTGTAATAAAAATATGGCCGCGGGTTTGAGACCGGCTGCAGGACGTGTACCCATGAGGCACTTTTTCAGATCCTATATACTCAACGTAACTCTCATACGGTGAAAGAAAATATTGTCATGAATGCCTCATACCACAAGGTGTGTCAACCCTACAAAGGTGATGGGCACACCCACTCATTAGCTTAGCAAGTGCCTCTGCCTACTCCGCTTTGGGATTAAAAGGCGCGAAGTGTATACTTATATATTTCTGCATAATATTATTCTGTACAAAATACGAAGAAAATAAAAATATGTTTGTGGTGGTGGGTAAACAAGTAACGAAAATTGAGAATGTTAAGTAAATATCTCGTAAACTGCCAGTACCTAACCTACTCATTTTACATAAAAGACGTAAATAAAATAAGAGCCAACCAAACCAAAAAAAGTTTGGTTATATAGGTACGTCACATTGACATACCTACTAAATATGTATAAAAATATTCTAGCTAAGCATACTTCCTATCCTACGACGATTTTAGTCTGCCGACCTGATTTGACCCCAAACCATTATGAAGTCCAAAATATCCTTCAGCTACTACATTAAGCTAGTCAATATTTGCATGGCCAAGAATTGGTAATATTTCACATCTCCCTGGCACGGGTCCAGTGCGAACGGATGACAACTCATGAATATTTTTGGCAAAACTCGACGCTTTTCAATAAACAGAGCAACCGATGTCCAATTTCGGGGTCCCCTTGCGAGTGGGACCGTAACAACGTGGCCAATAGTGTATCATATAACCAAGTGAACTGTATATTCAGTTACTAATTATTTAAAAGTCCTTTGTTGGTCCAGGGGGCCAAGTCTTCTGCACTCTAGTAGTTGCATTGCTCTGGTATCGTAGCGGAAAACGATGTGCATCGCTGTTTTCCTACGGACGATACTAAAATCATCATCAGCCACATAACGTCCACTGCTGGACGGGCCTCTCCCAATGAGATCCGTCATTTGGGGTGAAATGCTAGTAATCGCCATGCTTGGCAGGCGTTGTTGTGGTTTAACTCACAGAGAGCGCTGCTGCTCGTTCTCTGGAGAGCTCCCTCGGTCGCCTCTTACGACCCCCATGACGGGAAAAGTTGGGCTGGGGTGGACACTTGTATTCTATTCGCCGTCACCACACGGCTAATACTAAAATGAAAGTAACGAAGTCAGCTATGCACATCGTTTACCGTTAAGATGCCCGAGCAATGCAACTACGTGAGCGTAGTAGACTTGACAATAATTACCTATATCTTACGTTAAAAATAAATAAAAAATAAATACACTTCACGCCTCTTAATCCCAAAACAAAGCGGGGTAGACAGAGGCACTTACTTAATAAGCAAATGCCCACGGTTTACCAAGCGAATTTAACCCAACGTGACAGAGGGTGAGCCCATCGCCGTTATAGGGTTCACACACCTTGTGGTGTGCGGGTTGTCTTTCACCGTACGAGCGTTGCGTTGCCTACATAGACTCTGAAAAAGAGTCCCATTGGTACACGTCCAGTAGCCGGACTCGAACCCGCGACCTCCCGGTTACAAGTCAAGTATCCGTACCAACTGGACCACAGACGCTCTTACGTTATGTTTATGTTTTTTTCTCCAAAAATGGTATAAAGGAGGATAAGATGAAAAATATTTAATGAAAAAAAAATGCGTTTTTGAACTTTACATAAAAACGATAAATCCTTTCTCTAGAACTATAGAATTTCCGACCATATCCCGTTGTTCCGATCGGTCGACCGGCCAATGGATCCAGTTGCCCTTTTTCCGTTTGCTATAGGTGGCATTAGGTCGATTAATCGGAAGTCCTGTCGGACAAATGCGACACACGACAATTTCTCGTCTATAATCACATTATGTACCGAATGGTGTGTAAACCCTACAGCGAATGTGCTTACGTTGTGGGTATGTAAGCAGTTATCAGGTAGTAGTTTAAGTAGGGACTTTAATATTTAGTGAACCGGTTCTTGTTTACTTTATGTGCACTTCTTAGTATATCTTCCACAGTCTTCTGTGGCCATCGTTTTCTTAGTAAATCTGCAATCCAATGAAATCATGATCGTTGTACGACCACACGAATAATTTCTTACACTATTATTTACTTTAGGTATGCAGGTTACCTACTTAAATGTAAGAGAATCTGTAAGCCTGTTTTTCTTTGTTTTTTGTTGTTTTATTATAATTGTCTTTTATTATAATTTTATGCTTTCCTTATCGATTTACCTTTCAAGTGCCCCTACTGTCCCTCACACGCATTCAACTATCGCAACACATAGTCGGGTACGATGCTATTTAGATTACAAAGTCTTCACCTCCCGGCGTCTTCCGAGGCAATAGTTCTCCCTACTTGTTGACAGATGGCGCTACTAGTAAGGGAGCACGGGTCATCGGTCGCGGGTTTTAGTGCCGCGCCTCGCCGCATGGGGCGCCACGATCGGCCATTGTTTCACCCAGGCATCAGTCTTGCACTCGACAACGCATAAATCCCAGCGAGTTGGAATATTTTCGTTTTATCTCAGTAACGTATGGACGCTGCGAAGTGACCCGATGCTGTTTCTCATTGTTCCTTTTGGATTTATTAATGAAATATTATGTCGCTGTGTACAACCTATACGGGGCCTTATTTTATTATTTTAGTTACCATTTGTTATCACGACTTTATCTCGTGTATAGAAAGTAAATTATGAAGGCATTGTTCATATGGACTCGTTTATTTTGAGCCTGACAATAGCTAGAGAGTACAGATGGGTAATTTTTGTGTAAGTTCTTTTTTGTCATGATTGGCTGTTTAAATGTCGTCTGCGATAAATCGGGGAGCTTTTATTATTGACATAAATTGTACCTACTTTAGTCCAGCCTTAAGCAGATTTGTATATGCTGGATGAATCGAACATTAACATTATTTTCATCAGTTTAGCCTTCAAGACGAATTGGACTTTATGAATTAAAATGAGATGAGTTTTTGTTTAAAAGCGAAAAAATCTGCGTTAGTAATTCGCATGTGAACGTAGGTATATTAATATGTCTGTATTTTTTTAAGGTATTTGTTTACTGTTACTATACATAGAGTAAAAAGACCCCGAGAAATGGTCTTAGAAACGTTGTTGGGATCGTCAATATGAACAACCTTTACTATGGCGACAATGCGGGGAAATGAAAAAATGTTTTTAATTTCCCATATAAAATGTCATCTCCAGAGGCAAAAAGTTGTCTATTTTCTATGGAGATGAAAAAAAACGTTTGCGTTTTATATTGACAAGCCCAACATCGTTTCTAAGCTCGGGGTCCTTTTACACGCAGTATACATATAAGTACGTATAGAAAGATGTACTGAACACCCTTCAAAATATTCAAAAGCACAGTCAGTGAACTGAAATCTTTGCGTTAGAGGTAATCGTTACTATTATCCCAGTTGAACATAATATAGACGGTGAATCCCTAACCACCTAACCCGTTGGCAGTGCTTGTAATCAATCCCGCCCCGCGTCCTATGAACAAACGCCCCCTTAGCTCATCTCGCCCCGGTCAACTTGTACCTAGATCAAAATCTGTAGAGTGACCATTTGCTTTATTATCTTTTGGTTAGTTTTGCAAGTATAGTGTTGAGGAGGGATGGTGCTACTGATTCTGCCTACTCTATTATCTAATAATTAGGAGTTTTAAAAAAAATCAATCTATCAAAGATAGTGGGAAAACGAAAGAGATGCAACTCTACATTATTCTATGATGGTTCGTTTTCGGTCTCGCTCTTTTGTGGGATTTTCTTCCTAAGGAAACACGTCATGAAATCCTTATTGATAAACTTTGCTTAGTAACTTTTTAGATCATCACTGGCTGGAGAAGTGTAGAACGTGCAGATGATAAAGAAATAAAATATAACGAAGGTCGAAAACTTTTATATATTTAAAAGTCAGAGGGAGTACAAAATGATTCTGTTTTTTTTTAGTAATTTCAATACTGAACTAATTAAACAAAATTACTAATTAATTACCACTGCTTAGGATTAAGGATCCTAAATGCTACGGTAGGATAGACGAAGCTCCAGAAAACATATTGACTCTAGAACAGATAAAGACAAGAGATCATTTTTTTTCTCAATTATTAACTTTTCCCTCTGCAGTACCGCACAACAAATGACACTTCTAGAATATACCTTGTCTATGCCGTGACCCCAGCACTGTGTTAAAGCCAAATGAACGCAATAATTGCCACTGCCCACTGCTTCGCCTGCAGCGTGATCTCGTTTGTTACGCGAACAAAGGTTTCTGTGGAGGTGTCCATTGATATATATACGTTGCTTGTTTCAGTTTTCGAATCGGCCGATTGCTTTTAATGGACCGGTTATTTACGTGAAGGTTGGGAAGGAGTTTATGTTGCGCGTGGGACGTCTGCTCCAGTCCTTGTACCTCGGCTCGGTCTATGAGGCGTCTGGCTTAAGTAGATGACTAATGGACAATGATAATTTTCCATCTTGTTTCTGGGAATACTAAGACAGAAGGCAAAGCTCTATCTGGAATCTGATTCTTCGGAGATGGTGTCGGACAATGGAACTGCTAGATGTATTTGGTGACTTCTGGGTAGTATAACGTTAATTCCAAAATCTTCTTCCAAATGCTTTCGGCACTCAAGTTCCTTGGAGAGGACTCTGATAATAACAACTTCTTGTTCAACTTCCGACGGTAAGAGTCAAGATGGAATTTCAGTAAGGACATTAATATGACCCAATCTTCATCTATTATTGTGAACAATAAATCCAATCAACTTCCTTAAATTCAGATCAGAAATGTTTTCTTAAAAGCAAAACCAGCCAGCACATTTGCAAAACACAATTTCACTGTCACAATCAAAGCAAATACCTATTATTATGTTAACAAATTAACAGAGCATCGTCTCCAAAGCTCCCCAGTTCGGAATCGTCACGGAAAATCGGGGGCGACATAATCGCAGAAACAAATCTGACTACTGGTATTGCATGTAAATGATGATGATTAATACGTTCTTCGCAAATGACAAGAAGGGTTAAGGGTAGGGTTGGGTCGGGGTCGAATAATTTTGCCACTTGCTCGCTCGCACTGCTCCTATTCTCGGAATGCGATAGTCCGCGAACGATGCCACGGTCATTGTAATAGCGTTTGATTAAGATATTTTCTTTTCAGTACTTGTGCGATTCGGTTTGGGGTAGCTAAAACATAACGAGCCCTTCAAGCAGCAGTAAGTAGACAAACAGAGAATCGGTAAGTAAAAATTGTTACGACCCGTGGCGCTTAATCATTAGGACGAGTTGGTCGCAAAATCTATTAGGTTCCAAATAGGTTTTTTTCTTTTCTGTAACTAAACTAACTACCTACATATCATAATGGCTTTGAAATGGATCAAACAAAACCGCGATGGAAAGTCGTCGTCAATACTCATACTAAGGTCAGTATTTTAAAACTTTTCGAACCTACACATCATCACTGAACAAAGTATACCTGTAAACTCTTCTTTCTCATAGATATGGATATGATTGCAACGTAATGGTTTCCTACTGAAGGATGGTGAAAATGTTGCCAGTCTAGCAGCAGATGCTGGAAAGTCCTGAACAGACACCTTACAGATTAATGTGAGGAAGCACAACGATGGAATTTTCTTTGGAAATGGAGACTCTTCTTCGACGGGCCCGTTGGACTTCCTTGGTTTTCCCTTTTTGCCACCAAATCCTGATAGATCTATACCAGTTCCTATGCACAATCAACTTATTTTATTACACATTGATAAGTCATAGACAATAACTACTATCCTGTTAACCTTCATCGTGGTCCACTACAATGGAACACGCGTTAAACCTGTTCACACGTAGCTCGAAGAGCTCCAGACTATACAGCTTGGCGAAAAAAAATAGAAATTAAATAGTAGCAACACTCTATGGAGAAACGTCCGAATTTGACAGCTTTTCATAGAAATTACATACATACATACACTTCACGCCTGTCTCCCAGAGGGGTAGGCAGAGACTACAGATCTCCATTTTTCACGATCCTGACATACCCCTTTCGCTTCATCTACATTCATACATCTTTTCATACATGACCTCCGGTTTCGAGTACTTTTCATAGAAATTCTTGCCATATTTAATATCTACTCTTTTTTGCCAAGCTGTACATACAATATGGTGAGTAATTCATAACAACCGTTTTATGACAGTATTTCGAGAAATTATTATTAAACATCGTCATCTCATAGAATCGCTATTCGCTAATCGCTAGCACGGACCCGTGGCACGTGGCTTATTCAGAATTTGCACAGTTTAATTTCCACAATCCCATTCCGTGCCGTTTGATTGCCTTTGTGCGAGTTTGATGGAGTGGGCAGATATTTCCGGGTTAGCAGTCCTTGTTATAATTAGGACAGAGGGGGGTTCGACGAGCGATTGTTTTAAATGCGGGCACAATTTGTTTAATACGGTTTTGATTTGGAACATATTCTGTTTACGTATCTACCTCTTATTTCATAAGAGAGGGCATGATATTTTTTTAAAGAAACGCGCTGTGACGTTATATTAAAAACTTAAACCGGGTATTTTTTTCCACGCCGTAATACCCGGTTTAAACGTTTAATAGAGAACATGATATGGCATAAATAGTCAGCTGTCGACTTGCAACAAAAACAATTAAGAGGTTCATCATCATCATCATCATCATGAGCCCATACTTGTCCACTGCTGGAGGTTGTCGGTTTGATATCCTACTACTGGGTGTGAACTAATTGACTTTATTTCTATTTATTCATTAAGAATTAAGGTTTTGAAAACGACACAAATTAATTAGCAGGATTTGAATCCTCAACCTTACGGTTGCAAGTCCAAGTAACCAACACTAAGCTACGAAGCACTTTCAACATTATTTTTTGCAGTATCCAATTAATATTAAGTATAAAAGGATTTTAACGAAAATTTGTGGAGTAAATAGGATATAGGTTATATTATATCCCGAAATTCACACGGGAACGAAATACACTGTGAGTAAGACCGCGTTGCAGTTCGGAGAGTGTGCTACGGAGTTGCATAGCCTTATACTCCCAAAGTGCCTTTACAGTAGGACAAACGACAACGTCATCCATACCAGGCGGATATACCATTTACGCGAACGAAATGATTCGCGTCTACTTTCATAGTGCGAACCGCCAGGATGTAGAATGTCCTGCCGGAATCTGTGTTTCCTGCGCAGTATAGTCTGGAGGTCCTCAAGTCACGCGCAAATAGATACCTAATGAAGAAGTATGCTCCATCGTAGACCACAACGTTGCTTAACATCAGACAGGATGGGGGTCAAACGCTTATTCACTGTGTTTAAAAAAATCTAATCTTACTAATATTATAAATGGGAAAGTGAGTTTGTTTGTTTGTTCCGCTTTCACGCCATAACAACTGAACCAAATGCTTTGAAATTTTGCACACGTATAGTTAGAAGTCCGGTTTAAATAATAGGGTACATTTTATCCCGGAAAAAATGTATATTCCCGAGGCAAAACAAAAATATTCCTTTATACCGCAATACAACCGAAGTCCACGCGGGCGAAGCCGCGGGCGGAAAGCTAGTGATAAAATAATGCTAAAGCAAAGCCTTGACTGTTGTCCACAGAATAAATCTGGACTACCAAATGTGTATATTATCATTACGAACTTAACTACACTTAGCCAGTAAGTTAAGCCATCGTTCTAAATTCAGTGCTGCGTAGGCGCAATTGTAATTAAGAGCATAGTTTCTGTAAATCTGTACCTTGCAGGCAGTTAATGAGGAATTTAGAACGAGTAGTTGGATTATTCTACTTGGTAGTGTTGCTCAATTTTATTATCAGTAGGTACAGTCGCGGATGTGAAAATAAAATAGTGTGAAAATATTTTTTTTTATAATAAGTAGGTACTAATTACTATTTTTAATAAGGCTCACTCCCTGTCACGTTGGGTTAAATACGCTTGGTGTACCGTGGGCATTTGCTTTAGCATCTACCCCGCTTTGGGATTAATACCCCGCTTTGGGATTAAACGGCACGAAGTGTGAAGAAGTACTAATTTTTAAATGTTTTTATGTAGATCGAGAAGTTTTTTATGACATGTCATATAAGTAGAGAAACAAGAGTTTATCGTTGACTCTAATCATCTACATTTAAAAAGGATCAGCTGACTGACTGACTGACAATCAACGCTCAGCCCAAACGTAACGGCTAAACGTAGTACTATGAAATTAACAAGGACTTAGCTTAAGTACCGTAGGGTGCATCCCTACGGTACCTAAGCTAGTAAGTCCTTGTTAATTTAAAATAATTTTAAGCTAAGTCCTAAGAAAGGAATTCCAACTGGAACGGGTTCAATTCTGTACATGGGAAAAACAGTGTTTGCCGGGCCAGTCAGACCGAGAAAGATTTGTATGTACAATACATACAGTGGGGAATGCATATAGCAGGGAAATTACATACAAACTTTTTTGAACAATGTTTCACGAAAAAACTGGATCTCAATTAAATCTTACAATGATATAGCTTATACATCGGAATAACACAAAAGCTTCGTTTTGGAAAAATATCTACTAAAATAAATAAAACTAAAATTTTCCAGTAGTTCCCTCGGGTACTTGACTGTCCCCTAAGGTAACTAAGATACCTATGTTTTGTATGCAGATAGGTTACAAAAATTGACAACTAAAAATTCCCTTTTTCACGCATGATTCGCATCGAAACAGTAAATTATTCATCGTGGGGTCCGACCGTATTTGTATTAGTTACAAATGAACGGTTGCAGAAATCATTTAAATGCTAATACAATAATTAAAGCAAGCCGCGCGTAACTGGGCGTGCGCAGCCGGGGGCAACGCCTTGTATACTGAACCAGTTTTATCTGGTTCTAACTGGTTAGGTGTTTTCATAAGTCTGCTGATAGTTTTCAGTAAACTTTAGGTTACGTCGATTGCAATTATTGTGGTAGTCATTGATTTTGTACGTTGCTATGATGATCATTTGTAGTTTGAATTAACATTCATACTTGCATAGCTTCTTGTCTGTCTCCCAGAGGGTAAGGCCGAGACAATAGACCGCCACCTGCTATGAGGTCACACGGCACACCTATCTTACCTCATTCGCATTCACCAATATTTTCGGCGTCTCAAAACTCGAGCAAGCACATAGTACCGTCCTTTTCTCGAAAGGCCTAGAGAATTCCCTAGATGACTATTTTTACTGGTCCAGAGTAATTACTATAAATGCTAAGTATTTTAGAATATTTTCTTTCAACAAAAAACGCTAAACGCTTCGCCTGTGATCCAGCGGTCCAGTTGGTCGGATACTTGACTTGTAACCGGGATGTCGCGGGTTTCAGTCCGGCTGGACGTGTACCAATGGGACTCTTTTTCAGAGCCTATGTGCGCAACACAACGCTCGTACGGTGAAGGACAACATCGTGATGAAAACCACACACCACAAAGTATGTTAACCCTATAACGGCGATGGTCCACCCCCTGTCACGTTGGGTTAAATACGCTTGGTGAACCGTGGGCATTTGCTTTAGCAAGTGCCTCTGACTACTCTGCTTTTTTATTTAAACAAATAGATTATAAGCTATCGCTGATCCACAAACAGTATTTTATCAGTCCACTTACTTATCGGTCATCTAAACGATTTAGATTCCATTAGACTTTCACTAAACCTAAAGACCTAAGCACACAGTCAGCGGAAAACCGTCAAAACTAGGATCCAGAAACCCTTCCGGTCAGGTGGGTTGCCAGTTGAGAACCCTAAGACCTACTAAGTAATACTTTAGGCGCATATGTCTCTTTTTGTCAATTGCCATTAGAGTGAGACAAAGGACAAAACTTACCTGAGTATTCCTTGGTCCACGAATACTGCGCTGAGAGTTCTGCAAGCTCAACTTTTTCATTACTTGAAATTTTTTCAACTCGAGTACGCACTGACATAATTATGAAAATGGCATTTTATTTTAATTTGTTCTGTCCAAAAGAACAAAACACATTTCTACCTCTACTTTTGTGATTACATCGTTATAAAATATTAAATTCACACGTATACCCATATTGTGAGATTCCACTGAAGCATAGATCGCTGCTCAAATAACGTTTGTCTCTTTCCAATTGTGTTCGTGTGAAAGAGACAAACTATACTCAACCGACACCTCAGTACTGGCTATTAACAATACGGACCTAAAACTCTGATAAAATTTAATTCCTTTTACCTCGCTGAAGGCCTAACACGCATGTGAAGACAAGCGCGACATAAAATACGCGCTTACGTGATTGGCTGTTATGTCACAATCAGTGCAATGTAGCATGTTTCAGCGAATCGCAGCGCGTCATATGTCTAGTAAAATATTTCATGGAGCGCTGAGCTAGCGAGGCAGAATACCGACGCTTGGTTCCCTACTGCAGGCCGAGCACGCGCGTCAAGAAAGACATGACATAGAGCAAATACGCGCTGTGCTTGGCTGCTATGTCACACATCGTGCGACTCAGCTTGTTTCAACCAATCGTGGCGCATTGTATGTCTTGTCACTTCTTTCTTGGAGCGCTGTGCTAGGGGGGCTGGTTGTAACTAAATGTTCAATATTACTTAACACTTAATTCCATATTCATTCATCCGGAGGGTGGTTGATTGCACAAAGAGACGTCTAATTTAACTGTCGGGTGTGCCTCATGTCTGCCGTCTGTGAAGTTGTTACACGAAATATAATCAGGACTTTATATAATATGAATGTACTATAGACGCAAAGCTCAGATGAAATTCCTACAGGGATGTAAACTTGTTACTTGAATTTTAGTCTCAATGGACATAGAATGGAATTGGTTGTGATGGAGTTTTAGAATAATAAGCAAGCTCGTATATCTCTCTCTCTCTCTCTAAGTTTTTGTTCAGCAGTGATGGTCTGTGGTGTGATGTGATGATAAAGTTAGCTCAAACCAAACAATAACTATAGTATATACTATTGTGTACTTATGATTATACAATATAGACCGTCATTTTAAAAGTGCGCAAAAACCTGCCGAACAATTATAAATAAATAAATTAATATTTTATAGATATTTTACAACACATTCTTCAGCCTTCATCCCATGTTAAGTAGCTAAAGCACTTGTGTTATGGAAATCAGACAACGAGATATGTTTACTTAAATATTATTGTTTTTCATTTAAATATATACATATTGCGTGGCGTGCAATTGGAGAGGCCTATGTCCAGCAGTGGACAGGTATGGGCTGATGATAGATATTTAAAAAAAAAAACATGGGCAACCTAACCTAACCTAAGCACCTGTCAGCACTGGGAATCGAACCCACGACCGTACGGAGCATAGGCAGACATGCTGACCACTACACCAACGCACCGGTCAGGAGTGTGCGATAAAGTTTTTTGACGTGACAACATTTAATAACTCGATACTACGGGCTTCATGCACGAACAAGATGATGTCATTGTCCCGTTCCTCCCGTTCCGCAAGCGTGTGTACTATATGCAATGTTTGATTTGTACTATATGCAATAAATAACCAAAAAATAACCAACTTTACAGACAACCATTTTTTTGTAAACATTAAGGATAAGCGTTATCGCCGTCCTGTCTGCCTGATGTTAAGCAGCGATGTGGTCTACGTGGTCACCGTATCTGTACCCTATGTAAGCTTAGATTTTTAAAACTACGCAATAGATTTTGATGCGGTTTTCTTTGGTTCTTTCTTTCTTTCTTGCGGTTAATATAGAACGTTGAATCAAAAAACGTTGGCGAAACTCGAGACAGTCACTCTGCCACATGATACTAAACAACTTTGTCCAAAGAACCAAATCGCACCGATATAACAAAAGTGTCACAAAACAAAATGTGTAATTTTATGAAATTGAAACTTGACCGTTGGGGAAAACGGGTTCTCGAGTGGAGACCGCGTCTCGGCAAACGGAGTGTAGGACGCCCTCAGGCAAGGTGGACTGATGATATACGCAAGATGGCTGGCAGAAGCTGGATGCGAGAAGCCGAAAACAGATCACAGTGGCGTGCAAATGGAGAGGCCTATGTCCAGCAGTGGACAAGTATGGGCTGATGATGATGATGAAACTTAACACAAAATATACAAAACTTAAATTAGAAAATCGGCATGTTTTGTGTTGGGTCCTTTTTGTTCTAACTGTGCGAATATGTCAAAAACGAAAAAGAAATGTCACCTTTTCATACGAAGTGGCAATCAGCTGATCGGTAAGTTTGTATGAGAGGTTTATTTTTTTTTTTTCAACTAAAGTTCCTTGGGGAAAATTGTTTGGCATCATGGGCTGAGTGGCTTTCTCGAATTTGGCAAACATTTTTAATTTGACCCTGTATAAAGTGATATTGAAGGAAGGTTTATTAGACTTTTCAGCCTGTAATTAAATTCTGTCTTATTCATTCAGTACGAACCAGAGAAGGATAGAAGTACAAAACAAAACACTAGGTATAAAAGTATATTTTCAAAAGTAATGAAATGTAAGTAAGTATATACCTCTGTTTTATCTCGCGGTATAAAAAATGGGACACATACCGAAGAACCTGTATTATTCTACTAACAATTTATTAGCTGTTACAATATACTTGACAGCCTGTCATTTTGTACTTCTATCCTTTTCTAGTGAAATGTGAAAAGAGTGGGATAGCACTACAATATATTTTGATAGGCTAAAGCTAACGGACTAAACTTATTTAATATTTTTTATGCACTCTAAAGTCATTTTTCCACAAATTTTTAGTTTCACGGGAACAATAAGAAAGCCTAATAGATTTAATTGCTCATTGTTGTCGTGGTGTGGACTTTTTTATAACTTTATTACAAAGAAGCGAGACACTTAAATGACTGGTGGGTTCCGTATATTTTTTATTTAATTTTATTTCTGTAAAAGACAAGTATTTTTTCCCGTTTAGATTGACTGTCCCTGAATTACTAAAATATTGTGAAATCGTTTTTAAAGATGCCCTGATATTAAAATATTAATCTCGTGACCACGGTACATGTAACTGTGAAGAAACGTCGGGTAAATAACGAAGGTAAGCTGAATATTTATCTTTGGTTTATATCGCGGGTATCGCTGAGCATAAAAAACGTATACTGTAAATTAGACATAATATCCTTTTTAAATTAGGTGGTTAGATTTAAGATTTACGTATTAGATTAACTTAAAACTGCGCCTAAAATCGTTGAACACGGTATAGAAGATTGAATTTTTATTTCAATTTTATACAATAATTTCATTTTTACAATTTAATTCAAAATAATGTGTTGGTATGGTAAGGCTCTCCGTTATATGGTATGGTAAGCATTTTTTAGCAAAACAATAAATAACACTTAGCTACGTCGAGACACATTTTTTTATTCAACAACCAATTCCACAAGCGAACCCTAAACTGCCTCCTCACACGATCGTGCCGTTAATGCTAAAGCCCACATTAGATAACCTCCAGTTAATGTTAACAAGACGTTTACACGTCCCCACGTGAAATTAAGCACAAAGAAAATGAATTGATCCTTATCACAATAATAATAAGTCATACCTACGTGAGGGGTATCAGGACACGTGCACTAGATTTTTTTTTAACGAAGACGGATTTCACGTAATGGCCGTCCAAGGTTTGCGCCAAGTTAAGTTGGACTACTTACAGTTGAATTTAACAAGCAGTAAAAGACCAAGTTGTATATGTTTATGTCGAAAAAAAAGTTATTCTTCACGTCACGAATTCTCGTAGTAGTGTTATCTCTAAAAACTTCTCTTTGTTTCCGACAATTTAATAAGAAACCGGGGATTTTGAGTGTGTGGTTTTTAATGATTCTTATGAAATACAACCTAAAAACAAACAAACATAATGGGTAGAATTTTAAAATAAAAAGAACCAACTTCAACTAATACTAGCCGCCCGCCCATACATGTATTTCAAATTCTCATCAATTTATCGGGTTTACAATCATAATATCCAGATTTTATTATCATGGTACCACCTTGGATAATATATCAAATTAATATCAAGAAGCCCCTAGAAGTTTCGCCAAAATCCGTTCAGTAGATTTCATGTGAAGACGAAAGAAACAATTCACCATTTTTCGCATTTAAAACGATTAATTAATTTGAGCTACCTACCAGTCGCGATGACCGTTGGGGAAAACGAGTTCTCGAGAGGAGACCGCGTCTCGGTGAACGGAGTGTAGGTCGCCCTCAGGCAAGGTGGACTGATATACGCAAGATGGCTGGCAGAAGCTGGATGCTAGAAGCCGAAAACAGATCACAGTGGCGTGCAATTGGAGAGGCCTATGTTCAGCAGTGGACAAGTGGGCTGATGATGACCAGTCGCGAAGCTACGATTTTTTTGGAAGGTAAGCCGAAATACAAAAACTTACCTAGATACTAGTTACCAAAATGCGCCGCATACTGATGTTCAGGTAAGTATGTAGGTAAGTAGTTACCTTGTTTGATTTTTAATAATAATAGGTATCATTGTAATTCGGTAGGTAAGCCGATGGGATTCGGCTTATTCGGTAGCTTCGCCACTGCTACCTACCTCAGGATGGGATTCTCAGTGCACCTTCTAATTTCCCCTTCCACACAATTGTCTAAACAACAAACAAATAAGGCAATCAGTGATGCCAATAAAAATACTTGTACCAATTGACAGAATATCGGTTTTAATTGTTGATCACGAGCGAATGTTACCAATTAGAATCGGTGTATTCCAATTATGATCGGTGACAACTGTGGATCCTTGATCATTCATTAGACCGCCAATAGAATGCTATTGATTGGTGATGATTGGTACAGTGAGCGTGAAAAGTTTTAGTCTTAATTTAGGCAAGAAATTAATTAAATCGCAATACTAAATTACACATGAGAAAGCGTATGAGACGTGAGATGTGTTTTCATTCTGTTGTGTTTTTACCTTAACTGTAAAATCGGTTTTTATGGATCCTAGTACATTAGCGGGCATCCCACGGCCATGCCACATGGAGGGAAAGTACCTTGAATATTACAGATGAAACATTTTAATTGATTTTGGAATTAAAATAATGTCTTCTTTCAATAGTATATTTTATTGCACAAAATGTACATCAACACGACCGAAATACTTAGTATATACGATATTAAACGTGTGAAGCTGGTTTTACGATGCGAAAATTAACCAAAGATAAACATTCAGTTTATTCAGCAGCATAGTTACATTCAGCAGTATGTAACGACTAACTTTGTAGAATCTTCGGGCAAACAACGAAGGTAAGCTGAATGCTTATCTTTGGTTAATTTTCGCGCTGTAATATCCGTTTGAAACTTTTAATATAATGTCAGTGCGCGTTTCTTTAAAAAATACTAAATATATGTTTAAAGATATACTACTTAGTATTTTAGTCCTGTTGATTAACTTTTACCCACTACATAGTAACTCCCTGAAGCACTTCTGTACCCGATTGTACTAATTTGGTACGCGAATGACGATGACCATTGTAATGTAAATGTAATCACTGTAACTTGGACTCTGTGAAAAGCTCTAATACTAGTATGAAAAGAGTCACTGAAACCGTTCTCATTCACTGCACCGTACTTTGTACCGTTGTTGTGAAACAAATTCATTGTATTTATTATGTCATGTTAAATATTTATTAGTCTAGTATTTAGGTCTCATTTTGCAGTAAAGACTTTACCTAGGAGGCTACTAACACTGAATACCTATACGAAACTGGCGAGCATGGGCGGATATAGACGAGGCCGAAAGAGATATTCCACGATTGTAACAAGAGATCCACGATCTCTGCCTACCCCTCTGGGAAACGAGTGTGTGATATTTCAGCACACGTAAATCCCTTGTGTTTACGTTTTCGGAACACTTGTGAATAAATACCTAAGAAGCAAGTGTACTCTATCGTAGACCACATCGCTGCTGAAGACTGGAATCAAACCCGCGAACATTAACCCTTAATCAAACAAAGGCTAAATATTCCCACTTGACAAACACATACTTTGAACCTCATTGAATGTCTTCACTGGAATTATCTAAAGATTTTAGAGAAGTTATCACAGAATAATCACATAAGGTAACACTACACATACCTATTTAACCATAACACAATAATTTCACATTGTGCTTAAAAGATTTTATGATAAAATCACCCGGGTTTATGTAATGGAGTCGGTAATTAGAATAAAAAACGTCAATAGAGTCCAAAATCCATCAGAAAAAGCCTTGTCTGATTAAGGGTTAATTAACAAATTGGCGAAAAATGAACGGCTAATAATGTAACATAACAATACAATTCTATTGTGTATATTTTACTGCCCGCCAATTAGTTAACATACCGACACTTCGAACGCTAGCTTAACATGAACTTTCATTTAAAACATTGCCAAAGGTACGGAATTGAATCCCACGTCCTCAAAAACGAAGCCACTGGTTGCTTGTTATAACTCTTTTTTTTACACATAAATCTAATTCCGAGTAGTAGCACATATTATCTCGTCACGGCACAGCCTTCCTATTAATCTATGCTCATTTATCTACCATAATAACATTCTGGAAGCGGCTTATCTGAGAGTGAACCAGAAATGATTTAACTTGTAGTGCAGTACTTTGTACATTACAAGAAGGACCATGTTATAGAGGTTAGAAAAAAAGTAGAAGCGATATCACCTAACACAGGTAGCTACCTACATAATATTTTAACTTCCATAGTGTGTATGCACCTTTGTCACTAATGCATAATCTAAACTCTGATATCGATGTCACGTGTCACTTCTACGATGGGTTTTTTTTTCTCGATCATTGGTGTACTGTGTTTTTTTAAGGTCTCTTGGTCCTAAAAAAGGAGAATTGAAGAATTTTATTCATAACTGGCTAACCCGGCAAACGTTGTTTTACCAATATTTACATTACTAACAGTGTTCCTCTGTTATGATGTGCCTTTCTCAAGAATCACTCTATCTAGTAAAGAAAACCTCATAAAGATCCGTTGCGTAGTTTTAAAGATTTAAGGATACAAAGGGACAGACAGCGGGAGGCGACTTTGTTTTGTACTATGTATTGATTGAAGATAATAATATGTTCATCATCATAATGTCGCCCGAGCTCGTCCCCCTCTCTTGGCTCAGCTGCAACCCCCCCGCACCAAGCGCGCGGAACACGCTCCAATCGCGGAATAAGTTCCTAACTCAGTGCCCGGATGCCGACATATTTGTTGACCCAATATCTAGGTTACTGTGTGACTATAAAAAATGTTCATCTTAATTTTAATTCAAATGTTTGTTTTTATATTTTTTTTCTTTTTTATGTATTTTTATGTGTGTTACTTTGTTTTAGACGTCGATTTTTATAAATATTGTTAGGTTAAATTATGAAATAATGTGTGTTGGCTGCTAGCTGTAAGCATTATTTGTATTGTAAATAAATAAAAAAGAAATAAATAAATCATCAGTCATATGATGCCCCCACTGCTGGACGAGGGCCTCTCCCAATGATTTCCATGATCAATTGGGGTGAAATGCCAATAATCGCCACGCTTGACAGGCGGTTCGTCGTCACCGCATGTCTAAAGTAATATGGTACTTAAATGCGCAAGTTTGTGATATGGGAGTGTTTATGCCCTGCAAAACTGAATTAAAATATTTTTTAGGCTGTAAAAGTCAGCTGGCTCGGCATTATGCTAAATTAAGTAATAATTTATTAAATACCTTTACTATGCTATGATACCTATGTAATGTGGTTTTAAGACTGGATTTCAGTGATGGTACCTAATGTTTTATATTAAATATACTGAACTGTTTAGGAATAAGAAAAACATTATTGATTTTCTTTGTATAAATTCAAAATTTAATTGTAATTGGTTCCCTAAGAGGTTTCGCCTAGTTTAGGGACCTCTGGTAACTTAATTGTATGTAATTGATTTTCTAAATAAAGTTATTATTACTATTATCCACAAAAGTGATTTGAAGCCAGTGGGTAAAAAGCACAAGTCAGAGCAGTGCAATTACACTTTGTTGTGTACACAAAATAATGTGTTTGGGTCACACATTATTTTGTGTACACAACACATGTAAATACCTCAATTGCGAGGAATGCTGGCTAAATAAAATAATATTTTTAAGACCCTAAGAAAAAATTAAAAGAAAATCCTAAAGTATTGTTGTCTTTCTTTTGGTATTGTCAAGAAAATGAAAAAAATAAGATGATTTCGCGTTCAATTTTACTATCTAACTCGAAATAAATGTTCATAGTTAATACAGGACATTTATCCGTCAGCCCTCCTAGCAAAGCACTCCAAGAAAGAAATGACAAGACATGTGAGGCACTGCGATTGATTGAAACAAGTCGCAAGATCTGTGACATAAAAATAACAGCAAATCATAGCGAGTATATTGTGGTCTATGAACCGTGGGCATTTGCTTATTATGCAAGCCTTTGCCTACCCCGCTTTGGAATTAAGGCGTGAAGTGTATTTATTTATATATCACTACTACCAAGTTTTAGACACTTTTTTTTGACGGGGCCCAGCTTAGGTGATGAGCTTTTAAGCACTTGTTGGATGTGTCTGGGTGTTTCATGTATATAAGTTTATATTTAAATGGAAAAAAATATATAAGAAAATATATCTCGCTGTCTGATTTCCATATCACAAGTGCTTTAGCTACTTAACACGGGATGAAAGCAATGTGTGTGTTGTTGTAATTATAGTAAATATTTATATTTATTTATTATTAACATGGAAACAAACATACATACATACACTTCACGCCTGTCTCCCAGAGGGGTAGGCAGAGACTACAGATCTCCATTTGTCACGGTCCTGACATACCCCTTTAGCTTCATCTACATTCATACATCTTTTCATACATGACCTCCGGTTTCGAGTACTTTTCACGCCTCCTTCGGCCAGGACATCCCCAATCTGGTCTGTATATGTCCTTCTGGGGCGACCTCTACTCACCCGGCCCATTACATCACCCATATAAATATCTTTCGTCAATCGACTTTCATCCATTCTCTCCATATGCCCAAACCACCGAAACATGCCCAAACAATAATAAAAAAATACTGTCACCTGCAATACTGACTACGGTTAGATATTTTGTTGACATTTATCCCCCCTAATAAAGCTCACCATCTTTCATAATTGACCGAAACAAGGGCTCTGAAAATTATCCAAAACTCCTCCTTTTTTTAAATCGGTTAAAAAAATCTGTTTCGTAAAGTGATTAGCTATATGCAGCTAGGTATATACAACTTTTGAAGGTGGATATTGCACGGCTAATATAAATTGATGGCATGTACTTTTCCTTTAATATTGGTAATTTTTCGCGCGAAGATAATGTAATAAACGTGGCGGGAGAGAATCATTACTTAAAAAAAGGCTATACGTCCGACGGTAATAAATTATTACCGAAAATTGGCAAAAGAAAGGCATTAAACAACGCAAATAACATGTTTAAAGGTTATTTAACCGTCGATGGGAAAGGAGAACTGAGTTAAGTATTAGCTAGGGCAATTTTTGTGCGTGTTTTCACCTATTGGATTATAATATAACTATCATACACGGGGACCCGGAAAAGCCTTTTAAAGCCAAAGTCTGGAAAAAAAAGCTCTTTTCCAATTCACCACCAATTATGAAATGGTTTCCGTCTTATTTCTAACTAGCTTTCCGCCCGCGGCTTCGCCCGCGTGGACTTCGGTTATATTGCGGTATAAAGGAATATTTTTGTTTGCCCTCGGGAATATCATTTTTTTTCCGGGATAAACAGTACACTATCATTTATTTAATATAACCGAAGTCCACGCGGGCGAAGCCGCGAATGGAAAGCTAGTATAAAATAATGTAGTCATTAGTAATGAAATTGTAATGAAATGATATAGATTGTAATTAGTGCAGGTCTGGCAACGCCAAGAGATTCCCTCAGGAACTAATGGCAACAACATCACCTACGGTGCTATAACGTCACTTCTGTAGCACATGTCATTTTGCAGTACAAGTGTTTGACAATTAAAAATCCCGTAATATGAAACAGCTTTTCTCTACTAAAGAAAACTACCTGTCAATAATTTACTTACGCGGAAACGGAGCATTCTATACAAGTGACAGTAACGC
>SJJU01005262.1:0-11963 GCA_012932125.1 Conopomorpha cramerella
GTTGCGTCTACTTTCATAGTGCGAACCGCCAGGATGTGGAACGATTTGCCGGAGTCTGTGTTTCCTGCGCAGTATAGTCTGAAGGTCTTTAAATCGCGGTGAATAGGTACCTAATGAACAAGTGTGCTCCATCGTAGACCACATCGCTGCTTAACATCAGGCAGGGTGGTGGTCAAACGCTTGTTCATAGTGAAAAAAATGTATGAAAAGATGTATGAATGTAGATGAAGCGAAACGGGTATGTCAGGACCGTGACAAATGGAGAACTGTAGCCTCTGCCTAGCCCTCTGGGAGACAGGCGTGGAGTGTTTGTATGTATGTATAAAAATACGAAAAGAGAAACCTTTTCATACAGAATTTCCTCTAACAGTAACGTGACATAAATCTTCACAGTGTGTTTGTATTGTTGTGTATATTTAGCCATGGCTTCGTATGAAAACATTGCTATCTCTTGTCTTTGTTTCATCGCTATCTGAAGACACACAC
Source organism: Conopomorpha cramerella (assembly GCA_012932125.1). Lineage (NCBI taxonomy): Eukaryota > Metazoa > Arthropoda > Insecta > Lepidoptera > Gracillariidae > Conopomorpha > Conopomorpha cramerella. Next base: position 487 of record SJJU01005262.1, read on the forward strand.
CCGCACGGTGGCCCAGCGCGGCATCCTTTACGCTTCACTATACCCGTTTCACTATACTCATTGCGATATTATCCTGAACCTTACTGCCAGTGGACATGTAAGAGCTGCGGGGTCAATTGAAGGGTAGTAATGTGTTACAGAGACTATAAGGTGCACCGACACAAAATGGTAAATTACTGTACAGTCCCGTGGGAATATGCTGTGTGTGGTAAGAATTTTTGATTCGTACCGTACATTTTGGAATGCAAACGTGTCTAATATGCAGAATTCGCTTTGCGCGGCCATTTTGCACGTGGATTAATCTGTTTGTTTATTTCGCTACTGTACACGATAATATGCAGTTAACGGGTAAATACTTTGGAATCCTATAGAGGTAATAGGACCTCAGGCGATCAAGTCTTTTTTGTAAGCAATTAATGATACCTAATATTCCAATTATAATATTGTACCTGAAAATGTTTTATACCATGGAAACTGTTTCAAAATTTTACACGGAGTCCTTTTTTTAGTCTGTTTAATCTATTACTATAATAAAACTGTTCGGGGTCCAAAACTGTACATTGTTTCTTTTTACGAGAAAACCAATGGATTATAATTATACCAAGTTGCCGTTACAGAAGCCGATTTTCATATTTTTGGAAAAAATGTCCGTCTGGCTGTCTGTTTGTCCGCGAATCACGTCAAAACGGCTGGACAGATTTGGTTGATATTGAATAACATTTAGGCTAATTTTTATTCCGGAATTTATAATATATATTAGCAAAACAACGTTTGCCGGGTCAGCTAGTACTAAAATAAATTTGTGATATTTTAGGGTCATACAAACTGAAAGATAACTTTCTTGGCCTACTGTACCTGCATATGTCTTGTACGAATAATCTATACATATAAAAATGAATTGATGTTCATTAGTCTCGCTAAAACTTGAGAACGGCTGGACCGATTTGGCTAATTTTGGTCTTAAATTACAGGTGAAAGTCCAGGAAAGGTTTAAAATTTGTATTTCATCCAATACACCGGGTACAACGGCGACGTAGCTTGGAACAAGCAGAAGGACAAAGGATACTTTTTATCCCATTCCTGTGGGACGCGTCGCTATATAGAGTGTGTTATAGTTTGTTTGTATGAAGTTTGAATACTGAAACTACTCAAATGAATCAGTCGTCGAATAGCACTTTCATAAAAAAAATAATTACACTTCACTCCTTTTAATCCCAAAGCGTAACATGTAACTTGCAAATGCCCACGGTTCACGCGCGCGTATTTAACCCAACGTGACAGGGGGTGAGCCTATCGCCGTTATAAGGTTCACACACCTTGTGGTGTGTAGGTTTCATCACGATGTTGTCCTTCACCGTACAAGCGTTGCGTTGCGCACATAGGCTCTGAAAAAAGGGTCCCATTGGTACACGTCCAGCAGCCAGACTCGAACCCACGACCTCCCGGTTACAAGTCAAGTATCCGACCAACTGGACCACAGACGCTGAACTTAGTACAAGTACTTTCATTTGCGATTTAATATAGGTACCTCTTTACCAAAAATAATTCAAACATTTTATTTATCTTCATTTCTCTCCGTTAAAAATAAAATCCTGTTTCACACACAAAAAAAAAGTTCTTTTATTCCAAAATCAGCAGCAACAAGGGTACCACCTCGGTGGCAGTTGTCATGTAAGGCATTGTGCACAAGACGGATCGCCGGTTCGATTCCCGGGGGAGGCGGCCGGAGCTCGCGTGCCCGGACAGGGGGGTGGGCACAGCTACCTGCGACGGGAGATGCTGACATACCTACCTAGCTTTCTCGTGCGTTGAATATTTCGCTTTTGTGGAATGTTAGCATGTTGAAAACACTGTAACATGTTGCGGTTTGTTGGTACTAGTACCTATTTATTATTTATTTTTATTTAATATTTTATTGCAGTAAAATTGTACAAAAGGCGAACTTAATGCTACAAAGCATTATCTTCCAGCTAACCTTGGGCTATGCGGTGTGGTTAAGGTGGCCATATGTTTGAGGAAATAATGTTCCTTACTACATAGTTCTAGGAAAAAAACATGAACATGCTGTACACAAATATATAATATATATATTATACACACATACATACACATACCTATGTAAGTTATTTATTTATTTATTCACACTTGTCACATATACAAAAGTTACATTACAAGAGAAGGAACAACACATTAAACAATACAAAACAACAACAAATACATTAAAAGTAACAAATAGATAGAAGATACACGAGTAATTGGTATTAGGTCATATAACCGGTCATATTAGCCGTAGAACCGATGATCGTTGGGGAAAACGAGTTCTCGAGTGGAGACCGCTTCTCGGCAAACGGAGTGTAGGACGCCCTCAGGAAAGGAGGACTGATGATATACGCAAGATGGCTGGCAGAAGCTGGATGCGAGAAGCCGAAAACAGATCATAGTGGCGTGCAATTGGAGAGGCCTAGGTCCAGTAGTGGACAAGTATGGGCTGATGATTATGACACGAGTTGGACGTGGTAAATGCAAAAGATGTGGGTACGCACAGCGTTCTCAGTGCTGATCTTACATCAGTACCCGTGACCTGTTGTGAACTTATAGTATATATTTTTTTATCACAGAACAAGCGTTTGAGGATGTGGTCTACAATGGAGCACACTTATTCATAAGGTACCTATTCACCCCAATGACTTGAAGACCTTCAGACTGTGCTGCGCAGGAAACACAGACTCCGGCAAGTCATTCCACATCCTGGCGTTTCGCACTATGAAAGTAGACGCAAACCTAATAGAACCTAAATCCATGGTAAATAAACCTAGACTTTTTTTAAGAATTCTCGTGGCCATCGGAGTTAAGTACTTTGTGGATTAATCATCGTATTACGTGATGAAGACCAAAGTCTTCTGCATCAAATTATACACACATCAAAAGTGTCTAGGGATCAAAAACATTTTTAGCTCTCAAAAAAATCAAATCTAATTTATTTAAATCAAATCTAATCTTCTGGATTGGTCTCCTACCTAATTCCCCATGCCTGTATCAATGACTTATCACCACATTTGGAATAAATTATGAATGAATTCAGTTGTTGTAAAATATATTCTTGATTGCCATCTTCTAAAATGTACTTGATCCCTAGACTTACTTTACCTAGAGACTGTAAAAATATTTTCTTCGTTTTGTATTGTACTTTTTAATAATACTGACCCGCACCTATATTATACCATGTTGTGAGATCGACTGGTAGAGAATACTTTACTATTAAGTCCACCATTTGTACCTTTAGTGCAAAAAAATAAACACTACGTCCTACGTACTACAAAAGTATCCGTTGCCCAAAAAGCACGAAACACTGAACGCAGCTAATCAGAACAACACATCTCACGGGAGATTAGCCGCGGGCCACGTCGACGACGTTATCAGCCTATCTGTGTTGCCAATATTGTGGCGTGCAAACACCCTGTGAGTGGCTAATCGTGTAATACATCAGCCTGTATCACCCATCACGGTGAAATTGGTAGCAAGTTCGCGGCCCTCGTGATAAGGACGCGAATGTTTGTTTTGTTACACTTTTTATTCGCGGTGTTTTATAAAATACTTACATACATACACTTCACGCCCGTCTCCAAGAGGGGTAGGCAGAGACTACATATCTTCATTTGTCACGGTCCTGACATACCCCTTTCGCTTCATCTACATTCATATAATATCTTTTCATACATGACCTCCGGTTTCGAGTACTTTTCACGCCATCTGGTTTGTATATGTCCTTCTGGGGCGACCTCTACTCACCCGGCCCATTACATCACCCATATAAATCTCTTTCGTCAATCGAAATAGAAATAAATAAATAAATATTTTTACAACAACACACACGTTGCCTTCGTCCCATGTTAAGTAGCTAAAGCACTTGTGTTATGGAAATCAGACAAAGAGATATATTTACGTATATATATTTTTTTCATTTATATAATATATACTTACCCCCTTAGCAATAAACGCGTTGTCACTTATAGAACTGTTATTACAGGTCTACTTGAAATGATTATTCCGTATTTGACATACAACGGACACGTTAAGTTGATCTTTGTGTATCTTCGAAATAGCAATTCCGCCATTATTAGTAAGGCCCTTAGAAATTAAACACCCAGACACGTCCAACAGTACTTAAAAGCTCGTCATCTATGCACTTGTCAGCGGTGGGAATCGAACCCACGACCCTACGGAGCAGAGGCAGACATGCTGACCACTACACCAATGGCCCCTTATAAACTTTAACGAGCTGCCAATTAAGTATACATATGAATACACACCAACTGAATGTACCTACTATTTAATAATGTTCCCGTTGTAATGTGAATAAATAAATATAAATAAATAAAATATAAATAACACACTAAGTTGACGTCTCCCACTATTTAGATTAAGGAAGTAAAAAAATCATATGTATGCATTGCAATGCAGCGCATATATAATATATTTTTCCTCTTATTTCTATACCATCTTTAGTTGAATAACTATGTGGGATCCAAGACAGAAGGCTAGGCCCCCCCCCTCCCCCCGGGATCTAGCCCAGACGTCATTGAACCGTAGAACCGAGGACCGTTGAGGCAAACGAGTTCTCTCATGGAGACCGCGTCTCGGCAAACGGAGTGTAGGACGCCCTCAGGCAAGGTGGACTGATGATGGCTGGCAGAAGCTGGATCCGAAAGCCAGCCATCTTGCGCATATCATGAGTCCACCTTGCCTGATGGCGTCCTACGGTTATCGGTTCTACGGCTAATATGGCCAAACTTTTCCCGCTGTGGGACTAGCCGATTCTCAGACCTACTAAATACGCATATAAAATTGTAAAAGTCGTTTCGGAGGAGTACAGTAACTAACATTGTGACACGGAAATCTAAATATATAAATGGAAAAGCTGACTGAATGACTGACTGACTGACTGACTGACATATCAACGCACAGCCCAAACGGCTAAACGTAAACACTTGAAATTTGGTACGGACATAGTTTTTGTACCATAGGGGAGCACTAAGAAAGGAATTCCTGAAATTCCCATGGGAACGGGAATAAACGGGAAAATTCTTTTGTATGAAAAACATAAACGGCTCAAGTTAGACGGTTGAAATTTGGGATGCAGGTACTACTAAACTACGCGAATGAAATCGCGGGGCGTCCACTAGTTTTGTATATTAGAAGATAGCATTATTTTACTTCAACCTGATTTTTGCACTAACAGGCACATTCCACTCGCAGAGAAGTCTTTTTACTTGATCCACGTACCTTTGCACTTTAAACGATTCTAGGGCTTAAGTAATAAGATAATACTGCCTAGTTCAACGTGGCCACGGCACCTGAACACACTTTTATCTCTTATCAACAGGAAATTGTAGTTTACACCTCACCCCCACGGATCAGGGCCAATTCACTTACTGAAAGGCCATGTTACGCTGGTCTTCGTCTTTAAAAGCTGACCTTTTTAGCTACGTGGGTAATACGTAATTGTGGTCCAAGGTGGATTAAACATGTATCATACTACTACATAATATAACCATGACTCAGAGCCGCTAGCTAGGCTGCGGAATGAAGTAATCAATACGTGTGTAAATTCAAAAGTAAGTTAGATCTTAAGGGCTGTTACGGCTTAAGCCACTTTGTGTTATTAAAACTCATCAATAAATATTTCATGTAAACTGTCAAAATCATAATAAACCTTTTTTCATAGTTCCGCTTTTTCCCGACATGTGAAAATAACTTTTTGACTTGTTCCTGTCAACATTGGTTTCGCGACGATGTTTTCATAATGACTAATACTGTTTTATTTCTTTTTAGCATTCTTAAAAGTTTTGTGTATTTATATCGGTACAAAAAAACTGCGTTGACATGGACGGCGCGGAGGGGCGGTCATGTCAAATCGGCTAAGTATACTAAATATATACGTACTATTCCATATACAGGAACTTTATGTAGTAGATACTACCTACGTATAGTTAATGACTGCTGAGCTAATAACTTCCGACATTTAATTTTCGACCATTGGCAAGAAAAGTGTCATTACACATTAATTAGTTAAAAAAAATACACTTCACGCCTTTAATCCCAAAGAGGGGTAGGCAGAGGCACTTGCTAAAGCAAATGGCCACGGTTCACGCGCGCGTATTTAACCCAACAAATAAAAAGAAAAATATTAAGGTCTTCATGTCACTGGGGTGAATAGGTACCTAATGAACAAGTGTGCTCCATCGTAGACCACATCGCTGCTTAACACCAGACAGGATGGTGGTCAAACGCTTGTTCCTAGTGATAAAAAAATTAAACATTAAAAGTTCTAATTAGTTTAAATTGTATATAATATCCAAAATCATATCATGTCATACTCATTAAGCGGTTTACCACAGAATTTTGTTAACATGTCAAATCGAAAAAGTCGTCGTTTCGGGGTTTCGGGTTACAGTGATAATGATGAACACACGCGTACAGTCACAGATACTTCTCTATGGAAAAGTTTACTGTAATCAATCCCTACTAATCCCTACTGATATCATACATACGAAAGTAACTGTCTGTCCGTCTGTTACGCTTTCACGCTTAAACCTCTCAACCGATTTTGATAATATTTTTTTAAGGAAACGCGCACTGACATGATATTAATAATGTTCAAAACGGGTATTATAGCGCGAAGATTAACCAAAGATAAGCATTCAGCTTACCTTCGTTGTTTGCCCGACGTTTCGATACTGTTACATGTGTCGTGGTCGCGAGCTGACTGCGTCTACTTTCACAACGAAGGTAAGCTGAATGCTTATCTTTGGTTAATCTTCGCGCTATAATACCCGTTTCAAACATTTAAGATTTTGATGAAATTTGGCACAGACAATCTTTAGAGCCTGAGAAAGGACATAGTTTTTATCCCTATCCTGTGGGACTCGTCACCTGTAATACTGAAACTACGCGAATGAAATCGCGGGGCGTCCACTAGTACATAGTATAAGACAAATTCGCCTCCCGCTGTCTGTCCTTATACAGATATGCTAACAACTTTAAAACTACGCAACTATTGATGATATTCTTTAGTAGAGTAGTAACTGATGCAGGTGAATAATATGTACAATATATGCATATGGCAGAGTAACACTGTTAATAATTTATTTTCTTTAAATTTCATTAAGTGCCCTTGAGCTGTTCACCAGTCAGGCATGTATCCGGCCATCAAGCATTTGTTAAATTAGTATTAAGTCATATTTATGTTTGACAGGCCAGTTGTGTCCTACTCGTACGTAGATTACTGTACGTATTCTAGTTGACAAGAAAATCGACATTGTAAGTGGCTCTGCTGGGAGCATGCTCTTCAGCAGGGACACCCCCTGCAGCTCAACCGGGAATGCTAAAGTTATAACTGAAATATGGAATCTAGTGTACGTACAACGCAAAATGTGTACGTGTTGAAAGAATCCAATTACGTCTCTTATTTTTTTTTATTTGACATTATATTAATTTTTATGTATGTGGTATTATCCCTTTAAGATACAAAAGTAACTCTAGGTTCGTGCACAATAGGTAAGCAATAGGTTCTAAAACTATAGACTATCAATGTAATGATTTTTAAAGTCAAAAGTATAAAGGGTGAGTCAACAGCTATGTTTAGGTTCAGCGGTTTAGAGTTTGGTCCCCTCCCCTCCCCGTCCCCGCCGCCCCGTGGCCCCCTCCGCGTGCCATTCCGACTCATTGAACTAAGACGTTTTTACGTTGACATGCTGGTTAGAAATGTTCTCAAACTTTACTTTCAACTGGTACCCTCAACTATTTTAAGACGGGATTAACCTATTAACATCGTTTTGTGATCAATTGTAAACAATTTTTGACTTTGGATAACATTACAAAGAAGACTTGGTTTCTGATATCAATTAGGTAGCTTGAATGAGGATGGCAGAAACCTTCTGACTATTACTACCAGTGAGATGACAGAGTTTTTTTTAATGTATCACTTGGTGTAGTGGTCAGCATGTCTGCCTCTGCTTCGCAGGGTCGTGGGTTCGATTCCCATCGCTAACATGTGCTTAGGATATGAGCTTTTAAGCACTTGTTGGATGTGTCTGGGTGTTTTATTTATATAAGTATTTATTTAAAAAGAAAAAAAAATATATAAGAAAACGTATGTCTCTGCCTACCCCTCTGGGAGATAGGCGTGAAGTGTATGTATGTATGTATGTATATATAAGAAAATATATCTCGTTGTCTGATTTCCATAACACAAGCTACATAACATGGGATGAAGACAATGTGTATAAAAAAAATATTTCACTTTGTTTTGTTTGTCTCTCTGTGTCTTTTCTATTGCGCACAAATAATATTATAACAACCGGGGCGAATATTAAAATCGGAGGCCCTACAGGTAACCAGTAATTGAGTCATTAAGATCCCACTTAGTTAAAATATAAATCTAACTTTTAGTTTTTTCGTAACAAACTAAATAGTATTTTCAATGTATAAACTAACAACACGTTGTTACACCTCTCACTTTGATCACATTACATATTATGGAATCGATCCCTTTCGATGCATCACGACATAACACATATTACGTGTTTTGTGCGATTTGCCATTTACGCGAACCAAACGGTTTGTCAGCATGTCGCTAAGAAAGGTGAAAAACAAATAATTTTATACGAATTAAAAGCAGTTTTCAATTCGACGGTAGATTTTTTTTAACCTACATATATAGGTCGTATTAATTTTACTACACAAATCAAAAGTGTCTAGGGATCAAGTACATTTTAAAAGATTGCAATCAAGAATATATTTTACAAAAACTGAATTCATTCATAATTTATTCAAAATGTGGTGATAAGTCTAATATAGGCATGGGGAATTAGGTAGGAGTCCAATCTAGACAATTAGATTTTATTTAAATAAATTAGATTTTTTTTAGAGCTAAAAATGTTCTTGATCCCTAGACACTTTAGATGTGTGTAGTTTAAGTACGCCACAAGTTGGAGAACCAGTGGGACATCCGGGCAGGTTGTGTTGTGACATCTCGCCGGGACACCGGCCTTTGTCCGCTTGTCTGTCCGTCTGTTTGTACGTCACGTCACGCGAATAGAACTACAGGTGGCAGAGACAGCGGGAGTCGCTTGTCTATTTGTCAATGTTTGAAAGCTCGTGACAATAAGTTGTGCTTTTCACTGCTAACTCCCATTGGGGCATTGGTAATAAAGTATTTCGATAATCTTTCCAATAATTTGTACAATTACTTGCTGATCTAGCAAACGTTACTTTGTCAATATACACACATCAAAAGTGTCTAGGGATCAAGAACATTTTTAGCTCTAAAAAAATCTGGAGGTCTTCAAGTCGCGGGTGAATAGGTACCTTATGAACAAGTGTGCTCCATCGTAGACCACGTCGCTGCTTAACATCAGGCAAGATGGTGGTCAAACACTCGTTCATTGTATTTGTACAAAACAAAGTCGCCTCCCGCTGTCTGTCCCTATGTATGCTTAGATTTAAAAAGTATGCAACGGATTTTTTTTTGTTTCCTTTAGTAGATACATTGATTCTTAAGGAAAGTTTATATGTATAATACATGCATATAATAGCATAGAAACACTGCAAATAAGCTATATAGGCAAAATAATGTTTGCCGGGTCAGCTAGTACAGTATCCCTATGTATGATTGGATCTTTAACCCTTAATCAGACAAGTTTAGGTGACGACTCCATAACATAAACCCGGGTGATTTTTATCAGAAAATCTAGCTTTTAAGCACAATGTGAATTTATTGTTTAATGTTTTAATAGGTATGTGTCCTATAGTGTTACATACCTTATGTGATTATTCTCTGATAACTTATCTGAAATCTTTAGATAATTCTTAATGGCTAATTGGATAAAAAAAATAATGTCAAACGATTACATAAAAGACCACGGATGGCGCTGATGAAGCTAAAAACAAGTTGATTCCAATTGTGCGGTTATTAAAAAAAAATCTATAGCTTTATCTTTGTTTTCTTTCTGGCTGGTTACCTATGTATAAACGCAATGCATACTTGTGCGGTCTTTAGCTGTGAAAATAATAATAAATTATTAATCAATTCAATCTTTTGTAGCTTTGTAAGCGCCGTCTGTCATATAAAAACATCATAATTTTTTTGTTTTTTTTTTATTTTTTTATCCAATAGCTCATTAAGTGAAGACATTCAATAAGTTTCAAAGAATGTGTTGGTCAAATGGCAATATACTAGCTTTTGTTTGATTAAGGGTTAAATAAAACTGCGGAACGGATTTAACACTGTTTGCTTTAGTAGACAGGCTATTACATGCATGCATATAATAGCAGATACACACAGTTTATAATGTATTTAGACAGAACAACGTTTGCCGGGTCAATAAGTAAGCTATATTTTATGCCGAAAACCTCTATCTACTTGCAGTTCACATTCGACGCTCCGGTGGCAAAACAATAACGTCAATAAATAAAAACATAACTCTAACAAACAATGACCTAATAAATTAAAAAAAATTGGCACAAATTAAGCAATATTATACAAAGAAAAAACCACCTACGCGTCTATCTATCTATACGTTGTACAATGAACATTATCGCCTATCAGAAATCTCTGATAAAGAAAACGGCTACTGATATTTGATTAATTGTCAATTCATTATGATACGTCAAGATGAAGCAAGTCGATACGATACGGGGGGATTACGGTATTAAAAGATAACACACGAAATAGGTAGAGATTATTTTGTTTTATTGGGAAATTTTCGCGTAAAAGTATCCGGGAATGGCCCACGCACCAACATACGTACTTAATTATTTAAGTCCTGTAATACCCCCGTGAGCCGTGCGGCGAATCGCATAGGTACTACACACATCAAAAGTGTCTAGGAATCAAGAACATTTTTAGTTCTAAAAAAAATCTAATTTATTTAAATCAAATCAAATCTTCTGGATTGGTCTCCTACCTTATTCCCCATGCATGTATCAATGACTTATCATTTTGGACAGGAGCGCCCTCTGTGAGTTAAACGAGTGATTAACCCAAATGATGATGGAAATCATTGGGAGAGACCCTCATCATTTAGCTAATAATCACTTCGGGGTCACCATGAAGAAGAACGACAGTCCAAGTATCGATGACGATAAATAAAAATGCGGGCTAAATTAGACGTTCTTCTGTATATTGTGCTTCTTCAATAAAAATACGTGTTACACGTTAAGTACATGGTAAGTTAAGAAGAGAAAAAATATTACTACAAGTTTCATTGAAAGCTCTATAGTTTCTCACACCCTTTTTTAATTTTCCCTAATCTATCCATGTTATAGGGAAAATTAAAAAAAGTTTTCCAGATTTTTTTGCTTCCTCGTCATTTTATATGGATTGTTCTTTTCATTTACCAGCGTTATAAAAATACACTATAAATACACTTCACGCCTTTTAACCCAACGGGGCAGGGGGTGAATACCGAGTAGAA
>SJJU01005263.1:0-15292 GCA_012932125.1 Conopomorpha cramerella
CAATTAAAGGGTTATAGGGTTCACACACCTTGTGGTGTGCGGGTTTCATCAAGATGTTGTCCTTCACCGTACAACAAATATATGTAGGTATATATGAATCATGCTCTACCAAAGTTAAAAATATACATTTCCATACAAATATTTTTATCAAAACAAAATTGAATCGTAAATCACTATACAATTTAAATTGTAGAGATAAAAACATTTAGCTAAAGAACCGCATAATTTAGTAATCTCCTTATCACGATGTTCTAAATAATAGCCACATTCAAACTTAGCCGGAACATCCTAAAGCTCACGGAAGCTTTTGCAGCCTCTTCAAATGGGGATTAACGACACAGAAGTTAAGCTACTTAAAATTATAAAGTTTTTTTTTTCTTCGGGATATTTCATTCGCACTTGTTTCCTACCTGTCAATTTATCCTTACTAAAAAAATATATGCGATATTTTGTCTGTATGAGTACCAACATTATAAGTGCTTTGATGTTACTAGTAATAAGAATTCTATTACTTACCTACTAGTGAACGCCCCGCGATTTCATCCGCGTCGTAATATTTCACCCTTTTTAGCTCATCGCTACTATAAGTTTATGTTTACTAACCAACTTAAGAACTAACACACATGAGAAAAATAATGACAATAAAAGAAACAATAGGAAATACAATCGATAATACGCATACACAAGATAATCACAAGGCATTATAAGTCAATATTGTTCATATAGTATATGGTATAAGGCGCGAATATAATCCAAGACAAGCTCGAGTTTACCTTTGTTAGAATTTATATGTAATTCCGTCAAATTTGAGAGATAGGACAGTTTATATTTCGTGACGTCCACTGCTGGGCACAGGCCACCTTGGAGGTTATACTAATTTTGTATTCATATTAATAGTTAAGTTCTACGGCCATATTTGCCGTAGAACCGATGACCGTTGGGGAAAACGAGTTCTCGAGTGGAGACCGCGTCTTGGCAAACGGAGTGTAGGACACCCTCAGGCAAGGTGGACTGATGATATACGCAAGATGGCTGGCAGAAGCTGGATGCGAGAAGCCGAAAACAAATCACAGTGGCGTGCAATTGTAGAGGCCTATGTCGCGCTGTGGACAAGTATGGACTGATGATGGTGATGATTAATAGTTGAGACAAGACAACGTCTGTCGAGTCCACTAGTCTATATATAAATGGATCTAGAAAAAATGTGTACATATTAAAAACAGTGCAAACCGCAGTTCTGCTCGTGACATGAAAGTATTGTTTGCTTTTTTGTTTTATAAGGCGTTTATTTGTGAAACGTAACATCAAATATTTTTGCTATGTCCCTTTTCCACATAACACGAGTAATATAATTTAGGGTTATAAAATTAAAACTAGTCATAATACATATTTAAACAGAACCGCCAGAAGTTTCGATACTAGGAAACTCAAGGACCCCGACTCTAGGAGTGAGTTTTGCCTGTCTCTTCGGAACCAGTTCGAGCTTCTGGAGGAACTTGAAGACGAACAAATCCAGGAAACTTGGGTGCGCATCCGGTCTGCTTACATCAGAGCTGGAGAGGAGGTGCTCGGTTACGCTAGCCGGAGTAAGGAGGAATGGATGTCGTCTGAGTTGTGGCAGGCAATCGAAGATAGGCGTGACACCAAGGCCAGGATGCTTACATCTTCGGCGCCTGATATTGAGGTGCTACAGGAACGTTACACCGCAATGCGCTCCAAAATCAGGAGGCTCGCACGGCGCGACCGCAGAAGAGCGACGGATGAATTGGCCGACCGTGCGAACACCGCTGCAAATCGCCGTGACACGCGTGAACTGTACAACATCGCTCGGCGTCTCAGCGGCCGGGGCAGGAATGTGTCAAGAAAGCCGCTCAAAGACAGCAGTGGCCGACTCCTGTGCACCTCCAGAGAGCAACTGTCAAGATGGACAGAGCACTTCTCCTCTCTTCTGGTCCGACTCCAGGATGATGCTGGCACCGATTCGAACAATGATGGTAACATGAACCTGCTGGATATTCCCACCACCCCACCGACCTTCAACGAAATTGTCAACGTGCTAAAGCAGTTGAAGGCAGGAAAAGCACCCGGGGTTGACAATATTCACGTGGACATGGTGAAAGCGGACCCCCCAACCTCTGCGTCGTTACTCTACCCCCTTTTATCCCGGATTTGGGAAACTGGACTTGTACCCGCTGAATGGAAACAAGGCCTTCTAGCGAAAGTTCCAAAGAAGGGGGATCTATCCGTATGCGACAACTGGCGCGGCATTACCTTGTTACCTGCTGCCGCAAAGGTACTAGCGAAGCTACTGCTCAACCGCATAATGGAAAAAGTAACGGACACACTTCGTGACGAGCAAGCTGGATTCCGTCCTGGACGCTCTTGTGCTGACCACACCAATACGTTGCGCATCCTCATAGAACAAAGTGTCGAATGGCAATCCGAACTGTACCTCGTGTTTGTTGATTTTGAGAAAGCCTTCGACACTGTGAAGTGGAGCGCACTATGGTCTAGCCTAAAACGCAGAGGCATCCCAGCCAAGATCATCGCCATAATCCGCGCCCTGTACGAAGGCAGTACTTGCAGAGTGGTGCACGATAAGGAGTTGGGAGCACCCATCAGAATCAGCGCCGGTGTTAAACAGGGTTGCCTTCTGTCTCCTCTCTTGTTTATTCTTTTACTGGACAACATAATGCGTGAAGTGACATCATCCTCAAGAGGCATCAAATGGGGCTCGGGTATAATGGAAGACCTCGACTATGCCGACGACATTGTCCTGATTTCGCCTACTTTAGCCCAGTCGGAAGAGAAGCTAGAAGACCTTCGCGTGGCTTCAGAAAAAAATGGGTCTGCGAATCAATAGGCGCAAAACCGTCGATATGAGGGTGAAGTCTGCAAACACCGACCCAATCGTGCTCCATGGTGACAGCTTGCAGACGGTCACCCGGTTTGTCTACCTTGGAAGCACTATAACCAGTCATGGGGGAACAGACGAAGACATCGCAGCAAGAATAAACAGAGCGAGGGCAGCCTTTGCTCAGTTGAGACCGGTGTGGGAGTCCAAAGTCCTCAAGCGGCGCATCAAGATTTCCCTCTTCAATTCCATCGTCAAATCGGTTCTACTCTTCGGCTGTGAGACGTGGGGAGTGACAAAGGGTCTCACGAACAAATTACAAGTGTTCGTGAATAAATCCCTGAGGTCGATCCTCCGCGTATTCTGGCCGAACACGATACGGAACATTTTGGATAAATTATAAATTAATTCAGTTTTTGTAAAATATATTCTTGATTGCATTCTTCTAAAATGTACTTGATCCCTAGATACTTTTGATGCGTGTATTTTGTTATTTTCAAATGAGTCCTAACTAATAGTAAAAAAAAAATATTTCAGCAATAATAAAAGTCCCATTCTGAGATGTCGCGTTGTTTCAGCAAGTGAGTGATTTAGCGTCTTTCCCCATGAAGCGATATCGGTCGCGCGATAAAAGTTCGAGAGCCGATAAAAATCGCTCGTACGTCCGAATGGATGCAATTCTGTATCGCCGCGATATCGAGCGCGCTGCGCAACGGAAAATATCAGCATTTCTAATCATGTCGAGCGACGAGGAAGACGTTGCTTTGTACATGTTTGTCAGACGAAGAATGAATGGAGATCTAAATTAGTAGGTGTACCTATATACCAAGTTATGCAAAATCAAAATATCTATCTATAGGTACCTGCACAATAACATTAGGGACAAGTATTAAACTCAATTTATTTGCTAAATTGGATACCTCCCCATGAATAAAAAAAATGAGATCATGGTTGGTTAGATTTGACTCGTCTAAATTTTTCTTTAAATTAGTCATTTTATAAAGTAACAACATTAACTTATGTACCTAGGTATGAATACTTAATAAATATTTTAATTCTTATAAAAACTGGCAAAGTCGTATTGAACCTACCATGATCTCATTTTTTTATTCATAGGTACCATATGTACCTATCCAATAAAGCAAATAAATTGTGTTTAAGTAATACTTTTTACTAATGTTACTGTGCAGGAACCTACCTATAGATAGATATTTTGATTTTGCACAGAACTAGGTATATACTTACCTACCTATATAATATACCTACTCATAGATCTCCATTCTTTTTGCGGCGAAGCCCACAGCTAAGAATATTTTTTTGAGGTAAGTAGGTACCTATTCAGCTTGGCTCTCCTTTTTTACATGTACCTACTTACCTATGTTTTTGGTGGCATATCATTAACTACTTTTTGTAAAGAAAACTAGGCCGGCATTATGATATCTGTACCTAATCTGCGCCTATGTATAGGAGGTACCTACCTACGTTATAGTATATGTTGCTGGGGAGCGCTTTTATAAAGATTTAGGTAGGTACCTATCTAGGTACTTCTGTTCCGTCCGTCCGTTCCGCCTGCTGCCTAGTCAAAACTTCAAATAGGTACCTTTGTGTGAATCGTGAACGGAAAAGTTTTAAAGTAGGTAGGTTCCTATGTCAATACACTCACACCATATCCCAAGGAGGGGTCGGCAGGGGCACTCGTCTCACTAGACAAGTGTCCACGTTTCACTAAGCGTATGTATGTACCTAAATAACTTAAATAGGAAGTACCTATATATAAATAGGGTAGGTACTTAACAGATAGTTTGCAACCTGTAGCTATGGAATTCCAGGCCAGTTCTATCAAATGGCGCTGAGAGTACTCGGGCAGGGTATGATTATAAAGGCACGGATGTTTTTCCACTTCTTGAACAAATTTTATAGTATTCTGCTCCTCCATCTTGATCAATAAATTATGTAATATTTATTCTTCCCCAGTAGATAGTTTCTTACCAAAAGGTTCGAGCAAGCGTCGGCGACTGAATTGCTTATCGATATTTGCGTACGCGACGTCGCACGCAGGTCGAAACAAGATCGAGCGCTCGACCAGCCCCCATACTATTCAATCTGTATCGCTCGTCTTGTGAATGTACATGCGATGCGATATCGCGCGGTCGTACGACCGATATCGCTTGCTCATGCGGACACTACGCGACTCTGCATACAATTTCAAAGGACTCGCGACGGTTTTGATATCTCACCGATATCGCTTATCGACGCAATTCTGTATCGAATCGCTTCATGGGGAAAGACGCTTAGTCTTAAGTTTCGACTTATCGAATGTCTATTTCATGTGTAATTCATTTCACATTAATTCGTTTCTAGGAAAAGGTACTTACCTAGTTGTAGGTAACAATAAACGCAATGTATAGACTAATTTATTGTACAGTGATGTTAGCTACTAGTTAAAGACATAAAAGTAATAATTTACACTGACTTCATAAGATACGTTATTCGTAATTTATTCCTCAGTCCATGTCAGTATTTGTGTCTCACCGCGAATGTCCTAAATATGTATATAGTATCGACGTTCAAAAGAGGACCTTACGAGAGTAAAGATCACGAAAAACAGGAGTGTATAGTTAAGTCTGTCTTGCCTACACATAACCCGTCCACCTCGTTATTTTCTGGTCAATTGCCCCCAATATAATCCTGCGCATCTTTGCTTCCAATTACGACCAGCCAGCCGCTCCATAAAATATAAATAAAGTTTCACATAAAAACGTCACAAGTCTCAATTGTCTTCGATCGATTTTGAGCTATAAACACATCGGAATAAATTACTATTTTATATGTAACAGTGTATTGATCGATATCGATGCAACTTAAAAGGCACATGGAAGTGTAGGTATATACGTCCAGCAGGATACGTTACTTTTTTTTTTTAATTATATCGACCCTTATACTTGGAAATGCTTTATGCTGGGAAATCGTTTTTAATAGCTTAGATTAGAGAACAGCTTTCAAATTCGAAACTTTTTTTTTCTTAATTTCACGAGAAAAACGTTGTCGGCTCTCGTATTGGATGGATTTAAATTTTTTATACAGCGTCAATAAAACGATAAAAGTGTAGCGTTTGTTTCCCATTAATATCGAGTACTAATGGATTTGCCTACGTTAAATTATTAAGTCAGTGTTGTTGAAAGTTTAAGGATGTGTTTTTGATTTAAAAAAAAGTTAAATATTCATAATATATAGGGGGGGGGGGGGCGGAGGCAGCACTAGGATACAGGCTAAATAAAAATAAATATATTTACTACCGTGCAAATAAAATTCAACATGGGATACACGGGGTTTCTAGAATTTATATTTGTAACTCTTTTACGCGATTTTATTGTTTATTGGGATAAACTGCGGATAATGCCGCCTAACTACTATCATCATCTGCTAACCTAATAGATAACTAATTATAATTAGTTAACGATGCTTTGTAGTTTTAATATTTTCATAAAGGCATTCGTCCGCACCGCACGCAATCAACACAATTTGACGGGTGGAAATTTTGACGTCTAAATATGACGTAAAACACATTTAGAAAAATCACACGGGCATAGATAGAGCGGTATTAGGGCCATAAAGTTTTGCAAAGCAATTGAGCCGTCTGCTCCGGCCGACAAAGGGCGGTGTCCTTTGAAAATTGTTATTGTATTAAGACAGTTGCTTTCTCTTTAGACATGTTTATGGGAAAGTACACTGGATTGAGTCATTTGAGTTAACACTTACCTAGTGTTTGTTACTAGGTATAGAATAATTTAGGTATTGCAGAGTTACG
This sequence comes from Conopomorpha cramerella, assembly GCA_012932125.1. NCBI lineage: Eukaryota > Metazoa > Arthropoda > Insecta > Lepidoptera > Gracillariidae > Conopomorpha > Conopomorpha cramerella. Next base: position 6,663 of record SJJU01005263.1, read on the forward strand.
GTTCGAAAGAAGATTTAGCGACCAAGATTGAAAAGAGCATGCTTCGGTGGTTTGGGCATATGGATGAAAGTCGATTAACGAAAGACATTTATATGGGTGATGTAAGGTGCCGGGTGAGTAGGTCGCCCCAGGACATACATTGATTGTTTATGTCCTGGCGGAAGGTGGCGTGAAAAGTACTCGAAACTGAGTTAATTTATGGAAAGATGTACGAATTTAGTGACAAATGGAGATCTGTATGTGCCTACCCCTCTGGGAGATAGGCGTGAAGCGTATATTTATTTTATTAAGGGTTAAATAGTGTAGCATATAGTGCAGTCACGTCGTCGAGTGGCCACTGGGCCGTCCTTGTCGCTTTCAGAGAAAGCTTTTCACAAGCTCTCGACAAATTCCAAAGCACAGATTACTGCTCCGTAAACTTAATAAGAACAGTCTCTCGGCGTCTTTGATTGGTGGACACGTGAGCGAGGTTATCGCGACGCGCTAAAAGCTTTCAAGGATAACCACTCGTTAATCCTTTTAGGCTATGCCCAGTCTTGCGCATGAGTTATATTATTTACGTACTTATTTTGTGAATATTTTTTTTGTCATTATGATTTAAGTCCCATGTTCGTAGGATTTAGAACAATAAGAAAAATACCGTTCGTTTCATGACAATGGGGAATTTTCAGGGTTCGTGTATCTTTTTAGTTATGACAGATGGCGTTAACCGTCTTAGGGGGGGATAAATGTCAACGTATTGGCTAACTTCAAACAGTCAGTATTGAAGGTGACAGTATTTGTCTATTGTTTGTTTACATGTTACAAAAGTGTCTGAAGTTAGTCATTACGTTGACAGGCGCTACTTCAGCTGAAATATAATAAATAATAATAATAAATATTTTTATAACAACACACACATTGCCTTCGTACCATGTTAAGTAGCTAAAGTACTTGTGTTATGGGATTCAGACAACGAAATATACTTAATTTGTTTTTCTTTTGAATACATATTTATGTATAAAACACCCAGACACATCCAACAAGTACTTAAAAACTCATCACCCAAGTACCTGTCGGCGATGGGAATCGAACCCACGGTCTTACGGAATAGAGGCAGACATGCTGACTACCAACGGGCCTGAGAAATAATAATGGTATTGCGGCTTGAACTTCCCTAGCAGAAGTTACCTCGCGCCGTTGTAAAATAATACCAGTCTCGATTGAATGATGATAAAAGCAATGGCAAGGCGGATTGAATCTATCCAGTAAGAAATACGACTTACACCTTAGCAACAGTAGGTAGTTACTAGAGTACTGATGTTTTATTCGATACTAACTGTAACTCGAGGTGTTACTCAAGTTTTTTTTACCGTTCCCGAGGGAATATCGGGATTAAATTTAGCATATGTCACCCGAGGGCAGTGTAGCTTCCCAACGGTAAAGGAATTTTTAAAATCGCTTCAGTAGTTTCAGAGCAAAGTGGAAAAAATTAGAAACAATCTTTATCTCCCTCTCGGAAAATTCTATAATAATACATATATTAGTAATAAGAACATCTAAGTACATCACTTCTAGCCAGACAAATTGTTAGTAAAAATTTCAAAATTGGACAGGTATGGGCTGATGATGATGATGATTTCAAAATTGTGCTTTGTAGATATTACAAAAAATATACGGTATTAATTGCTGTTTATTTTGCACTAACCTCATCTATGGACCAACATTTTTAATTTCTATTAAAATTGGTGAGTCGCACTAACCTAAACAGTTCCACTTTCACATTTATTTATTTATCTATTTATTGTACAATATGGAAAACACACATATTTATAGAATAACAGTAAAATAGAAACAAAATTGGTAAAAACACAAACAGAAGTCACCACTTTATAATTAGTTAACACAGTTACCACATCAACATAAACATTTATATGTTTGTATGATATATATGAACAAGTATAAGTATAGTAATATAAATATGTATTTCAAATTGAAAAATTTGATGCTATATAAAAAAGGAATATAATAAGTTGAGCGCCTAAAAATACTAAGTTGAGCAGCAAAATTACTAATTGAGCAGAAAAATATTTATTAGCTGACCAAATCAGTAATTTTGTCGCTAAGTCAGTATTTTGGTTAGGTTAGGTTAGACTTTTTTGATGCACGTTTAAATACTATCCTATAAAAAATCGTAAATAAGTGCCTACTTTCATTGGCCAGACTCTCTTTAGATGGAAAAACATGGTTAGTGACATCGACCATTTCTTATCCTTATAAGAAGTTAGATTATTTCTTGTCGTATCATTTATAGCCAGGTAAATCAAAGGTTACGATTTGTCCTCTCTATATTCTGCCACAACTATTTACTTATTATGGAAAAACGAATTCATGGGTAGAGTAACAGTAACTGCCTTTCCAATGATTTATTTAACTTGTCGTAAGTTCTAATTCGATCTCCAGGAGCTGTTTTTTTATATTATGCAGGTATAGTCAAAACCTTCACACGATACACTTCATGTTTTTACTAAAGCTGGGCATCTATGGAAAGTTTGATAACAGCCGTTACAGAAAGAAAAGCCGTTACCGGAAGTTTTAAGCTTCACAGACCTTGACTGTACTCTACGTAACGCTGCCCCAGAGAAACAGTTTAAAAACTTGTGTTTAAAAAAACGTCACTTCACGTCTTTTAATCCTAAAGCGGGGTATTCAGAGGCACTTGCTAAAGCAAATGCCCACGGTTCACCAAGCGTATTTAACCCAACGTGACAGGGGGTGAGCTCATCGCCGCTATAGGGTTCACACACCATGTGGTGTGCGGGTTTCATCACGATGTTGTCCTTCACCGTAAGAGCGTTGCGTTGCGTATATAGACTCTGAGAAAGAGTCGTCCACTAGCCGGACTCGAACCCGGGCCTCCCGGTTACAAGTCAAGTATCCGACCAACTGAACCACAGACGCTTAAAAGCTTACGCTTGTTTCAAAAAATTGTATTATAAAAGCATACCTATTATATGTAGGTAGGCACACAATGTAACAGAGAGCACGCGGGAAACTTGGTTGGTAATATTTTTCTAAACGTACTCAAAACAATTAAGTATTGCGGGATTTATCTTGATAATAATATTCTCATGTGTATCGGTGCATAGAATTTTGTTAACTATAGTTAAGGTTAGACTGTCCTGTCCATTTTGTATACCTAGGCTCTCTGTTAAATTGTTGACCATACCTGTACCGTTTTTCACGGCTGAAGAGCCCTGGGAATTTCATATATTTCTGCAACTAACGCATTATTTTCAATAGATATCTGAAATAACACACTCGACGCACAGACATACATACATACACTTCACGCCTGTCTCCCAGAGGGGTAGGCAGAGACTACACATCTCCATTTGTCACGGTCCTGACATACCCCTTTCGCTTCATCTACATTCATACATCTTTTCATACATGACTTTCGGTTTCGAGTACTTTTCACGCCACCTTCGGCCAGGACATCACCAATCTGGTCTGTATATGTCCTTCTGGCGCGACCTCTACTCACTCGGCCCATTACATCACCCATATAAATCTCTTTCGTCAATCGCCTTTCATCCATTCTCTCTATATGCCCAACACGACGACCCACAGACGTGAAAAATTATTTACCTAAGTACCATTTATGTCTCAAGGCAAAAGGGGTTGACTCAGATTACACTGATCTCTATTTACGACGAGATAAAAACCACATAAATAAAGGCAAATGGAACAATTAAACACTAGATTATGGTGTGCGATAACCTTACAAAAGTAAATGTCATTCTATCATTCGAGTCACATATTAATGACAGAAGTGTGTGTTTCTTAGGTTATACCTAAAAAAAAACATTTTTTCTTTTGTAGAATATTCTAGAGTGTTAATAATGATTTAAGTAATTAGGTAAAATACATTACCATCTTAAAAAAGGCGCTGTTACATAAACAAAATGTACAAGTCTACTTGAATTAGTATCTCCATATTTAAGACTAGCGGATGCCCCGCGATTTCATTCGCGTAATTTAGTAGTACCTGCATCCCAAATTTCAAGCGTCTACCTTGAGCGGTTTAGATTTTTCATACAAACGTTTTATGCCGTTAATTCCCGCTCCAGTGGGAATTTTGGGAAATCCTTCCTTAGTGCACCCCTACGGTACCTAAGCTACGTCCGTTCCAAATTTTTTGCCGTTTGGGCTGTGCGCAGTCAGCTTTTCCTTTTATATATTTAGATTAATCCAACTAAAACACAATGTTAACTAAAAACACAAAACAAAACCTCTACCAAAGGAACCCTAGCTCAATAGGTACGTACCACCGGGCGGGGGGAGTCGGAGCTCACAGGCGGGGAGGGGGCACACCAGTCAGCCAATAAAAGGTCGCCGCCGTAAATCTATGTAATTTAGAGCGGTCATATATCAAGGTTTCCGTATAATGGAGCTCGGGCGACTGCCGCCTCGTGCATGTGGCATGCGATGTATTGTGGATGCAGCCGACGCCGACGCGACGGAGCCAACGTTCCAAATTCAAAATAAGACTTCTAATTTGAAAAAAAAACATTATAGATTCCATTTTGTTTTTTAGATCCTTCCTTCAAAAAAGGAGGAGGTTTGATTAGACGTAAGGATTTACAAAAAAATGTTATTTTAAATTAATTGTTTTAAACTGTTTATAAAATAAAAATAAAAATACACTTCACGCCTTTTAATCCCAAAGCGGGGTAGGCAGAGGCACATTCATAAAGGTATAAAGTATAAAGGTATAAAGGTACTATATAGGTAGGTATATATATACTATATAGGTATATCATATATATATACTACTATAAAGGTACCTTCTCTGGTACCGTGTGCGTAAGCCGTTTGGTGACGGCGAATAGAATACATGTATCACCATCTCAGACTAACTAGCGGCTTCCTAATTAGCGGTATACGTGGTCCAGTTGGTCGGATACTTGACTAGTAACCGGGAGGTCGCGGGTTCGAGTCCGGCTGCTGGACGTGTACCAATGGGACTCTTTTTCAGAGACTATGTACGCAACGCAACGCTCGTACGGTGAAGGACAACATCGTGATGAAACCCGCACACCACATGGTGTGTGAACCCTATAACGGCGATGGGCTCACCCCTTGTCACTTTGGTTAAATACGCAAGGTGAACTATAGGTATTTGCTTAGCAAAGGCCTCTGCCTACCCCGCTTTGGGATTAAAAGGCGTGAAGTGTGTGTATTCAAATCAAAATAACACAAACAAGTTAATTCACAATTTAGTCACATATCTTGTAATCGGATGGTATCAAAACGATCCTTACTGCTCCTATTATCTTGGCCTTACTGATTCCCTTACATTGGGTTGGAACACGCTAATCATCATTTGTCCACTGCTGGACGAGGGCCTCCCCCAATGATTTCCATGATCGTTTGGAGGGAAATGGCAACTGTTTAATCACAGTTAATGAGAAATCAGATCTTAATCCAAAAACCCCTGCAAAGAATACCTACATTCAGGTTTAAATTATAGAAATCACACTTACCGAAGGTTTTAAGGTTAGGTTTAAGTAGTAAAAACAGAAGACTTTACTTAGTTTTATTTTCCTAAAATCAAAATGAGAATCCCACCTGACCAGGACTTTATGACTCGTCGCTGATAAAGACGTAACGATCCTCAAATGAGGGGATTTTATCCCCTTTTACAGTGTTCGTGCGTCTCACATATCCCTTTATGTGAGCTTTAATTCACATAAAATAACTCTTATGCCAGCCCAGTACGGATCAAAATAGCATAACCCTCAAACCATTTTTCCTTCTCTACATAGATACACACGAAGAATACATAGCTTAATCTTTGTTTCCAAACAAAATGTATGAGATCGGCAGTCCAGATTGCTGGAACGGAATTGAGGTAAACGCGCCCGTGATCGGCCAACCCTTTTCGGGGCCAAATGATTTATTACAGGCATAAAGTGACCCCATGACGTTAGGTCGCGTTTAACGATTCATTCTGTATCTTTTACACCTTTACTTTATCTTTGTCGTGGAGCAATATGGTACCAGATTCGGTTGCGTGTAGACGAACCATTTTTCTCAGAGCTTCGTGTCCTAAGGTTCTTAACACTATGTTGAAAGCGGTTGGAGCGTGAAGTAGTTCCATGAAATTGTCAGTGAAGGACATAAAATAAGTTCGATACATTATTGTTTCGCTCAGTCAGATTGTGTGAATAAAATCGGAGTCACCTCAAGGTTTATATTTGCGTTGTAAATCTGTCACAGAGCGTCAGTCGGTCGTTACAATGTGATAGTTTGTTTTATGTTTTAGCTTTGACAGTATTAAATATTGCCACACCGTGTATAGACTTTTTTTCTCTTAAATGTTTAGCACGCAAGTGTCGTAAATAAATCTACTACGGTATCACCTATCTAGTTTTTTTTTGTTGAGAAAACTTAGAAATAAAGAAAATAACGGCGATGGGCTCACCGCCTGTCACGTTGGGTTAAATACGCTTGGTGAACCGTGGGCCTACCCCGCTTTTAAAAGGCGTGAAGAGTTTTTTTAAAGAAAATAACTGAATGTTTCCTAATCGTTATCATAGACAAAAATATGAAATTACCTGATTGTGAAGATTTGAAACTATTTTGTTACTTGCCTAATATTTAGCTTTTAACAATTGTTTATTTAATTTTTTCTTTATTAATTTTATCATTGTCTCGTATATATTGCCTTTGCTGTTAATATGCTTAAAGGAATAATACTATAATATACCTAATTAAACGTGTGGTGACGGCGAATATAATATATGTGTCACCATGGATAGCTCAACTTTTCCCATATTGGAGGTCGTAAGAGTAGACCGAGAACCTGTCCAAAGGACGGGCAGCGCTCTCTGTGAATTAAACCACAACACCACTGCCATCGCCAACTCGCCTGCCAAGCGTGGCGATTATTGGCATTCCCCCCAAAGGACCGTAATCATTTTGGGAGATCCTTGTCCAGCAGTGGACGTTATGTGGGTGATGATAAATAATCTGCATTCATCGTCATTTTATGTATAGTTCACTAGTACTAAATTAGTCCGCTTCACTGATATTTTTTTATCATTAGGAACAAGGGTTTGACCACCATCCTGCCTGATGTTAAGCAGCGACGCGACGTGGACTACGATGGGGCACACTTGTTCATTAGGTACCTATTCAGTCGCTGTCTAGTAAGTATCTATATAGAGAAGTTTTTTTTGGACCTTAGGACTGTGTCATAATATACGTAACTACCTACCTATTATTTTCGTATTAATCGGTCGAATGATATTTCATACCCATGTTTTAGATCGAACAGAAACTGGACCCGAGTTCAAATCCGTATTACCATCTTGAATAATATTTCAAGTTTGGAATCCGCAGCACGTAAAGGCAGGAAGCGTCGCGCATGCAAAGAGCTTTTTATCTCCAATCAAAGCTCCGCCCACACGGCGACGGCGGCGGCAGACGCGAGCGGGCGTTCAATTCAAACCCGTCCGTTCACACAGCGAGCCTCCCGAACGCACGGAATTAAATATGGCCGATTCAAAATGGCGCCCGGCGCCCTGAACTCCCGCCAAAACCGTTTTATTAACCTAATGAAAGGTACTTTTGTGTAATTAATTCACCACAATCTCCTCTGCCAAGTTTCTACCTTTTATGGTTATTGCAGTAATAACATTTTGACGATGCCCATCATGATTTCTCTGGAGTGTCAGAGAAATAAAAATAAAAATGTTGTATACCTATATTTTTTTTCGTTAATGTGGCATACGATGACAGCCATAAAATATTTTTTATACATTAGTATTGTTTTTAATTTGATTGAGTAGATAGCAGGAAACGAGGTCAAGTAAGTAATTTACAGGAAATATAGAAAATGCTTGTGGCCGTAATATGTAAATACCTACCTGATGGTGTATCAGCAGAATTCAAATTGTACTTATCTATATTCTGGAACGACTGACGAATGACGAATTTAGCAGTGGCGTGCACGCCATATAGGCAAAAATACATTGCCTATCTTAGTATTTTGGTTACCGGACATAATAATAATAATATTGCTAGATACTTTTTTGTTGTACTCACAGGACCTTCTGCGTTTTGTGGGTGAGTAGATAGGTACTACTACTACATACCTATGTTTCGTAAAGACAAGTTACCTATACATAGGTGTCAATCCTTGGGGATTACTGCCTACCTTGTCGTAAAAGCCAGTGCACGCCACTGGAATTTAGACATCTACAGGCAAACAACATCGCGATCTGGTGCCAAGTCTACTAAACTCTGGATCGCTCTGGCATTGTAGCGGCAAACGATGTGAATTGCTGATTTCGTTTCTTTCATATCACTGTCGTCCGTAGTAAAACAGCGATGCACATCATTTGCCGCTACAATGCCAGAGCGATGCAACTGCGATACTGAAGCAGACTTGGCCCCGTACCATTTTTCTGAATAGTAAAGAGAAAAGTTTTTTTTTATCACTATGATCAAGCGTTTGACCACCATCCTGCCTGATGTTAAGCAGCGATGTGGTCTACGATAGAGCAGACTTGTTCATTAGGTACCTATCGTACCGCGACTTAAAGACCTTCAGACTGTACTGCGCGGGACAGACTCCGGCA
>SJJU01005264.1:0-22570 GCA_012932125.1 Conopomorpha cramerella
ACCGTGACAAATGGAGATCTGTAGTCTCTGCCTACCCCTCTGGGAGACAGGCGTGAAGTGTATGTATGTATGCAGAATTGTTATTTTTGTTATGTTTGGTTCTTACCAAATAAATTAAAAGACTACTAGGACAGATTACCACCACTGACACCAATAAATTAAACAAATAAATTTGCATCATCCTAAGATGTCAGACCCGTTTATCACCGAGTGCAATGAAAAATGAACCTTAGAGAAATCAGGAATCGACCAAATTTACTCCCTACTATCTTAGAAAGACACTGATTTAAAATGGTCCATTGTCCCTAATAAACGAAGTACCTACTGTTCCTCTAAACCCTACTGAGTGACAATTTGACATTTACTATTTTCTTCGCCATTTTTTTTTGCACACGGTACTTGTACTAGTACCGGTACGGCACAATACTTTTATGGATCTGACATCTTAGGATTTTGCGAATTCAATAGTGAAACGTTATCAGTCCAACAGTTTGAAATTTCAAATCTAGTCTGAGCAAGTGAGAGAGTGTAGCACATTTGGCATACCGGTGTTAATTTCCAGGAACCATAGACCTAAATATCTGTATAGACAAGCCCTTCCATGTAACAAAATAGTTCTACTTTTCTTAACAACATTGGGGCTCTTATTACACATTATTGATTTTAATACACTACAAATAAATTCAAAAACTATGTATACTACAATAGTCCCATTCCAACGGGGGATCAAATTATAGATAGTACGTGGTCCGTGACATGCGTGACGTCTTGATGTTCAAGAATAACTGATGGAAGATGAGAGAGCATGCTCTCACTTACGTAGGAACCAACTTTTTATATAGGACGCCCTATCTAGTATGCTAGTACCATAGAGATCGTCGCCCGAAACGAAAAAAAATCGTCCTCTTTATTCAAAAAGCACAATCAGCTGATGAGTTTACACCTGCCCAATTGTTCTTACTGGGGCCTACAGAAACAGTACAGTTCTCCTCAAAAGGGTATTTACAAATCACCCTGTATATATGCATGTGTGCATAATAATATCATTAACCTTTACTGAAGATGTAATAATGTCAGTGGACCACCATAACTCGGGCAGTGACATTGCTCTTACATAACCGTTATTGGCTGGTCGAGCTTTAAGCTGACCTGGCCATTTTACGAAGACCACTCCCATCTAACACACTGTATCGTGTGACAGCTCAAGTTATATTAGAAAGTGAACGTTGCTGACAACTCGGTATGACGAAATGGAGAGCGCCCGACTTGTATGGAGCAAGTCCTGATGTGTGGATGTGTGTTTTTTGCATATAGATATTCTATGTACATGTGTTATACCGGAACTTAGGAGGTGTTTTTGAGAGTGTTCAGGTGATTCCGCTTGTGGTATTTTTGATAGCGGGTTAACACAATGAAGGAATGTATAATTAACACTACACTACAGGTTGTTATGACAGCTATAGTCATCTAAAGTTGCGAATTCTGACACTTTGAGAATGCCAATGATTTCTTTTTTGAACTGACAAACACATTTATGGAGCTAATAATGTACTATAGCTTTAATCATTGTATTTGGTCTTTGTTCTTTTTCATGAATTATTTTAATCAGACTCGAAGTTGCACCGTTTCGATTATGCAGTTAGATGTAAAAAAAACATAACAAGCTCTGCAGTAGTCTCTATGCACGGCAAACAAAAACATTTCGATTAAATAATTGCAAAGCAATAAGTGGTCTAAAGTCATAAGGACCTATTGCTTTCTCTATCACCTCAGCTAGCTATGAACGAGACAGCTGCACAAAATTGTAGAGCGATCAAAATTGTCCAAAAGGACGCGAAATTGTTTATTCGAGCGTACATCACAACATTATTAAGAGTGCCCCAATTTTCACGTCACGAACTCGAGAGGACGGACAGTTCGCAATGGGACCGAGGTCACGCTGAGCTTATGCGACGAGCTTTGAAAGCGTCGAGCAACTTTTACACTAAAATTTTTCACTTCATCAATACATAGTATGAAACGAAGTCGCCTCCCGCTGTCTGTCCTTTTCTATCTTTAAAACTGCGCAGCGGATTTTCTGTAATAGAGTGAATCTTGAGGAAGGTTTAGACGTATCATACATGTATAAAAAATAAATCTATTGTGATGTCGTTAGATTAAATAAACGCATTTGCACACGTGCGAAGACGGGGCGGGTCTGTAGTAACATTATACATAGGGACGGATAGCGTCCGAAATATATCTTAGTCCAAAATAAACATCATTACTATATATGTAAGTAAAAGATCACTGCAGAAATTATATTAAAATATTGTCTTTTCGTCGTTCCTCTTCACATACAAAACACGAATTCCAACATTTTCGTGACGTCATTCTAAGGCCGTTCGCCTACTGTGCTCGAAAAGATTGTTTACGTTTTTATTGATTTGTGATTGGTGTTTATTCTATTTGCTAACACAACAACAATGAACAATTTAAGTAGTTAAATAAAAATATGTCAAATAATTGAATTTTATATAAACACACTTTGCAATAATATAATGCAGTTAATTGCCATAAGTGGTTTTAAATTAATTAAATACTCTTAAACAACTGACGGCGGCCGGTATGGACTAGTGGTCAAGCATCTGCCTCTAGGACGACGATCGAGAGTTCGATTCCTGCCGTTGAGGTACTTACTTAACTGCTTTAGTGATGAGCTGAGCCATTTGTTGTATGCGTCTGGGTGGGTAATTTATCTATGTATGTGTTTAAAAGTATTTATGGAATTATATCATGATAGAGATGAATGGCGAAAAATAACGTGTTGCGCGGACCCCACCTAGTGTGGGATAACGGCAGGAAAATGATGATGATCATTGTCTGGCACCAATAATACATGGTGTCCCAGTTTGTGGTCAGGTGACCATGTGTAAAAATGCCATGGAATTTTATTAAAATTGAACGCTGTACATTACAAATATAAGATATATAATGGTAAGATTACAAAAAATGTTTCCAGGAATTCCAGTCTAAATTACCTAGACCATAAAAGAAAATGATACACTTAATCCATACTCAAAAACCCTACGGGAATCCTATGTAATCTAGAATATACAGTACACTTGTATTAAGGAAAAGTATAAAATGCATGCAAAAAATCCGTAGTAATGTTGAAATCGAAAACCAGTTTTTGCTTTTATCGGTCTATTTCCGTAGAGATTTAGCTTAGAACCTGAGACCATTTAAATTTAGTAAATATTCAGTTAGTTAAATGTTATATTGTCATACATATCTAATTAAATTATTTATTGTAGCAAACTTAAGTCCTGTTATATTTTCCTGTATGGCTTTACATTTTTATCTTAGGATGAATTTGAAAACCTTACCTCAAAACTCTTGACGATAAGATAAGATATAAAACTTTACTGCTCGAATCTTTGTTTGAAAGCAAGTGCTTCCCGTTTGGTCCCAGTTAAATTTGGTTCAGTTCCGACCAATACCACAAAATTTTTACCCTCGTAATCATAAAGTTAGAACAGCTCTACGCACTGTTAGTAAAGGTCTCATTAACTGGTCAAATGTTCGCCAAATACGGACAAACCAATCTAAGTTGATATACGTCAAGTAGTTAGACAACTTTTTAACTTATTATGAATGCGACAGTTAATATTTTAGGGGTTGGAATCATCGGTTCTTTTTCTTTAAAGTTTTATATCTTTCTATCATCTTGTATATAAAAATCAAAGCCACTTTTCGTTGTCATTCCATAACTCCGGAACGGGTGGACCGATTTCGTTAATTCTTTCTTTGTTGTGCTTATTAATGACAGCAGAAGGTTCTTATAAAAAAAATCACATCCACTGCTGAGCACAGGCCACCCTGGAGGTTATTAGGTTAAGACAGGACAACGTCTGTCGAGTCCACTAGTTTTATATAAATTTAGGCCCTTTTATCAGTAAGCCGGATTGTTACTTTTTTGCAAGGTTATAATATAATTGCTTCATTTCCGTGGCGTACGATTATCGTAAGGTGACCAACCGGCGTAATTTATTACTTTATCGTTTTTTTACGTACATATGCGTGCTTTTTATGTTTCTTTTTAAACATTTTTATTACTTACTTGAGTTTTGGTTCAACTTATTCATGTTGACTGCTATAGGATCGAGCAAGGCCTTCAATGTAATTATTATCAGTCATTCTGCACTGGACTCGAATCGGTGGGCGAAAATATTCACAAAATCACGTTCCTAATAATAGTGGAATAGGAGGTTGAACCAATGAAAATTGCAGATGATGAGATTTCCATAAGGAGGGGAAAGTACGGGGAAGGTGTTGTCCAGCAGTAGAAGACTACATCCATTGCATATTGTCAATACATTGTTAGTAGGTACCTACTATGTAGTACTACTATTACTAAATATATGATATATGTATAATACAGCGATGGGCTCATCACATATCCTGAACGTTGCGGATTAAATAATCAGACTTGGTGGAATTTTCCGTGCGCATTTGCTAGCAAGAGGCCTGCTACCCCTCCATTCCATTTTTGAGGGATTGAAATATTGATTGATGATTATTCATGTAACTAGTTGATTTATACTCTAAAATGTTCACCTCATGGTATATTATAAGGGCAGCGTATATATTCATCAAAGAGAATAAACTAAGTCTGATTATATTAACAGCTGAGCATATATAACGTTGTTAACATTTCCATGATCACAATATTGTTGTCAATTATTAACGAGTGGTTTTCCCTGCTATTATATTATATGTAAGTATACAAGTAAACCTTCGAACCCTTTTTTAACCGCTCGCCCACGTGCAGGAAGGATTGCTATTTTCGGAAAATCCTTTCCTAACTCAGGTAAACATCATAAAAGAAACCCCTGGGCAAAATTTTAGCTATCTACCTCTATGTTCGAGGGTTTGGCCTGGGCGTTGATGAGTCATTGATGAATGAATCAATCAGGACTTTGATTTTTATATTTTTGAGTTATATAAGTATTTATATTAAAAGAAATAAACGTCGATTTCGACACTTATCAATTTGTGTCTTGTGTCTCCATTGTTGGTAAAATGTAGGTAGGTAAGCATCGATGAATTTTGGTACGTAACTATTGGACAATCATAGCTAGGTACCTCTGCCAAACTTTTACTGGATTGTATAAAAATACTCATAAAATTCCGAAAGGCTGTACCAACCGTTTCTCTTAGTATGGACATCACGATAGAACCGGGAATCCTTGAGAAATAGTACAACCCCAACATAATAAGAGCACACATTCTTACGTACTGTAAATTTCATTTACAAATGTAATGATTTCCATTTAAATACTCTTCTAATTTGTTTTAAAGTTAGTTAAACATTTGTTAGAAAGTACAATGGGGAATTTTCAATTTCAAAAAGTTTCTCATCTAGATGTCGCTAGTAGATATCTAGGGGGACTACTGTCAGTTATATTTTATTGATTTTTTTATTATTTGGGTGAGTTATTTAGACTTTAGATACTTTTGTAACATGTAGACAAACAATAAAAAAAATTACTGTCGCCTTCAATACGGACTGCTTGAAGTTAGTAATTTTGTTGACATTTGTCCCTCTAGTACCACTAGCGCCATCTGTCATAACTAAGAGAAACAGAGCCCCTGAAAATTACCCATTGTAAATTCCTACCCTCGTATTCATAAAGTTAGAACAGCGGTAGTACATTGTTAGTAAAAGTCTCAAAAATGATCGCCAAATACGGATAAACCAATCTTAGTTGATATACGTCACTAGTTAGTCAACTTTTTTTTTACTTTTATGAATACATCTACCATTTCTTAGTAACAGCCACACAGTGACATTCACCAGATGACAGTCGCTAAAATCTAGAGCAGCTATCCTTTACTTTTAGCAACAAAAGACAGTGATAACAATACAAAAGTTCTAGATAGATGTGAAGGTAGATTAGAAACATTTGTATTAGAGGTCACCTACTTTAGCTATTTGGCCTTGGTACATTACTTGTTAGTACTTCGCGGAATTATTATGGCCCGATTCTTAATACAGATTGTCAACATTCTTAAATGAATTCATGTGGTTAAATCACCTACAGATATGTGTTTAGTTAGGAATTCACGTATATTTTGCATAATTTGCGATCAATGAATGTTTTTCCTATTTAATAAATGTTAAAATTTAAATTCTCTTACTGAGCAATCTCATTAAGAGAATTGAAATGTTGGTATTTTGAATACGGTACCGTTGCGCATACATACAACACCATCGCGCCTTTTCGTAGAAGGGGAAAAGGCCATAACGATATCAACATACCTACTAATTCAATCAATAAAAAAAATAGTTGCTTTTATGTTGATCATAAGACGCAGATCAGAAGTTCTATTTCTAGTCAAGTTCT
Organism: Conopomorpha cramerella; assembly: GCA_012932125.1. Taxonomy (NCBI): domain Eukaryota; kingdom Metazoa; phylum Arthropoda; class Insecta; order Lepidoptera; family Gracillariidae; genus Conopomorpha; species Conopomorpha cramerella. Next base: position 6,390 of record SJJU01005264.1, read on the forward strand.
ATATTTCATAAAACCCTTCGTTGGTCGATATCATTGGTTGGTTGAGACGAAATTAAACAAAGATTCTAAGAATGTAGAAGTAACAACGGTTATGACAGTTATCCACTCATTTGAAATATCTGTACCTCATTTTGATATTATACAAATAGCGCCTAACAATGTTTTTTTTAGTTTAAAACTTCTAAAGTCTATAATCGGAAGGTTTAACTTTTACACAACTGTGGTACTCAACTCTCTCGTATATAGACGGTATACCTACATCGAGAGGAAATCCGCATCCGTTAACGGCACATTGTATAGATTAACACTTTTGTGTACACTCCATTTAGTAGTTTAGTTTTATTTAAAATTATTCAGGCTATGTTGTATCATGCCTATATTATTGTTACTCCATCGCAGACCGCGATGTCGCTGCTTAACATAACATCAGGCAGGATGGTGGTCAAACGCTTGTTCATTGTGTGATAATAAAAAAAATCTTAACCTGTTAATCCTTACTATGCTTAATGTGGCCGAAGGGTCCTTATGATTCCTGGGGTTCTGCCTATCTCATCACCTTTTAAGAACGTGAGTATATATCGCATAGTTAGAACAAAAAGGACCCAATACGAAACATGCAGATTTTATAATTTAAGTTTTGTTTCTTTTATATCTTTTAGGTTCAGTTTCATAAAATGACACATTTTGTTTTTTGTCACTTGTACTAACTGTGCGATATGTGTGTTAATTACTATCGTTTAATTATTATCACGTCCACAAAAGAGTTAGAATCAGTTGGTGAAATATTGTAGGCATTTGCTACCTCTGCCTACTCAGCTTTGAGATTAAAGTGACCGTCAAATTCTCGGTCCAATTAAAAAATTTACTCTAGTGACACTCGACCTAGACCTTCCAACTACACAACATGCTTTATCTTTAACGATGATACTCTCGTGCTGTCTCATTCTGACGGTTACTATGTGAAAGAAACAACGCTAGACTTAGACAAGATCACAAGATAAACCACATTGTGTAGGAAGGAAGCATACCTTTTTTATTTTCATGTCGGACCTTCCCAGAGTTGTGACCCCAAAAGTTTTAAGAGCTTCTTAACCACATGCTGTCTTTGTCATTTCGGACACGAATGACAGAAATAGCGTATTGTGTAACTTAAGTAGAGCTCTAGTCGAAATGCGCTTGTGAACTCGACTATTATAATTAACTTTTTATAAGTTTGTCTATGGCTAATTCTTTATACAAACAAAACGTCACAGTCATCATTTTCTCCATGGAATTATCCGAAAAACCTGTCAACGCACGAAGGTCGTAATTCGTGATGTACCTACTCTCAACGACATGGCTAAGGAGGGAAGGTCTGCCAGAAAGGTAGACCTTAAGCCCAGCTATTGTTTGTCGACAACATTGAAGGCTACACACGGATTTTGTCGTGACCACTAAGTTACATTTGAATGTAAAACTAGTGTTGTCAAAAGTATGCATGACATCAGTTTCTTTTTTTTTTTTCAAAATTGTAATATGGTCACATTATTGGGTTCATACAAGTTGGCATGAGGGTTTGTCTATTTCTTAGTAATGGCTACCGGAACAATACAGGTTATATACATTGTGAAACTTATTAGTATCTAATCGAAAATAAACAATAGGTATATATTTGAGAGGTCCTGAAACATTTATAGCTCTTGCTAGCCCCGCTCCCTATAGTTCAATTACGATTTTTCAATTTCTTTTATAATGCCTAACTAACGCATAACAACTTTTGCCGAGCCAGCCAATAAAATGTAAGAAACAAATGACTCACCAGGTCCAGGTATATCATCATAGTAATCATCATCGTAATCCAACACAGCGTGCAGCTGCGTTTTCCCACCGGATGCGTTTGTCTCCACCTTAGTGAATCCTGGCGGTCTATCAGGTGGTTTCTGATTGGTGGGCTCCGGCGGCCTCTGCGGCAGCTGCGGTGGCTGCTGCGGCGGCGTCGGCGCCGGCGGCAGGTAATTGTAGTTCACGTTCCTATGCTGACCATCATACCTTCGACTAGATTGAGGGGATGGTGCAGTGGCCGGAGGGTAAGGAGCTTCGCCGAAACTAGGCCTATAACTCGGCCTATTCTGATCTAGCCTCCTCTGCTCGTAATCATAATCCCCAGCCGGATCATGCACGTATTGACCAGTGTTGTCGTACTGCGGGATCTCCTGCACTCGGTGATTCTCTATCTGAACATCGAGCCTCCCCTGCTGCTGCTGCTGGTACACTTGCGAGTGCAGAGGATTGCTGAACGGGTTGCGTTGCAATTCCTCCGGCCGGGGATAGTGCGTGAATTGGTTCGGTGGTGGCAGGTAAGCTGTACCAGCGCGTTTCTTTAGTTTAGAGCGTCGTTGTGGCGTGTTTGTGGGTGGGGCGAAGGGTTCGTTGGCCGGCTCCAGCACTGGGTCGCCGGGTTGGTGTGTGTCGGGGGAGTAGAGTAAGTCGTCGAGCTGCACTTTGAGCGGGCCAGGTGTGGTGCCGGGGTATGCCGGTGTCACAGCGTCTGCGCCGCCGAGGATGGTGTAGTTCACGAGAGCCATGTCAGAGGTGCATGCGGCGCGTGCAGAATGTAAACGTGTTAGATCTGTTGCATAACAATGTCACCGGCGTGGGAGAGTCTAGGCGGCGTCGCGCATGCGTCCTCTCATTGTCGCACAGAGTGCACTGCACTGACACATTGCAACACAGCACCGTCTGTGTTTGCGATGCAACACTGCCGAACGCGTTTCCGTTGCACGTGTGCTGTATCTGGAATTAGTGAGGCACGATTTTAGTAAAGACGAATGTTTTAGACACTGTAGTGTATTGAATCTTGATCTATCAGTATACTGTAATGGTCAGTCTCGTGCGCATACGTCAGTCATGATGGGGTGGGACAATTGACGTCCGACCGTCAACCCAAGCGGGTGTGGTGGTGCGCTGGTGAGCCGATAATACGGAAATATCGAGATATTACAGACACAACACATATTTTATAGACAACATAGTTAAAATAGGTTATGTGTAATGTTTAAATAAGTAATTCTAAATGAAGCGTGATTTTTCAAAAAGTCATATTTTCACAAGGACATTTATACATTTTCGGCACAATCGGCGACAATTTTGAAGGTATGGTAATGCATTTGAATTGTTGATTCTTGAAAGTAACCTTTATTTTTGCTCCGGGTATCATATATGGACTAACGATATTTGATTTGGTGCAAAGATATAGGCCTGAAATGAAAGAAATAGATAAATAGTTGATAGATTATCTATTGCATTTTTTTTTTAAATAATATAAAAAACCCTATCTCCAATACTTCATTATTCCTTACTAGGATGACATAATTATTGTTTGAAACACGAAACAGTACACACAGTTACTATATTAGCATGTAGACAATCCATCTAGGAAATTGCAATTAGAGCGTAACAAACACTTATAAATTCTGCATTATAAAAATAGCTCCTATCAGTTCAAGAAAAATAAAACTGGCTGCAAAGTAAAAAATAAAACGTTGTAAAATAAGAAAAAAAAGTTGTACTTCAAACGACAATGACACAATGACGTCATCAAACATACTACTAAACTCTTACTTAGAACAATGAGATGCCTACGCTAATTGTTAATGTATACAACGCTGCAGTTACGTCTATCAAATTAGGTCCGGTGGTTTAGTAATTTCCGACCACTCATAGTGACTGAACGGAACTACCATTATCTCGAGAAGAGACGGATGTTGGGGTTTCCCAACATTTTCCTACGTCGTCGTCTTCGTTGCACTACAATGGAGATTTTTTGATACAATACATTACTTATACATATAAAACAGAGTCGTGTCATCGATGTAAAGCTTCATGACAATGAACTGTGTTGTTATCTTGACCTTATTTTACTTAGTACGGGTTCCGTGATTCAGTTCAGATTAAGACGGTCTCACTTTTTTGTATGTTTTGGTCTTATATAGGTACTTGTTAGAACAAAATAAGGAACTACAGTACGTACACTATGAAGTATGAGGTCAGGTGGGGTAAGGAGAACTTTGTGGCATAGGTCATGATATATTTTTCATTATAAGCATTAGAATGAAGTTATAATATCCAATTTCCCGAAGTATAAAAGCTGGTAATCGTGGTCTTCTCAACCCCATTTTGATCATGGGACACAGCACCCAAGTGTGACAGTGCAAGCAGGTTACATAATTATAGCATTATTTTTCTCGTTTGATTGCAAATAAAAGATACAAATCTTTTATTTTTGTGCCGAAAAATCTTTTCCCAAGAAACCCTATATAAAAATAGAAAAAATATTTAATCTCTTGATACAAACTTATCGATCAGCTAATTGCCACATTATATGTTTTTACATTTTTGTTTCGTTTTTGACATATTTCGTTTTGAACTGCATTTGTAGTTGTTTTTTTGTTAAACTAGCGTGGTAGCTAATGTAAAGTGGGGCGTCTTGTGATTATTATTGAATCGCTTAGCCAAAAACAACTGTTTATTTTGTCCCATAGTTCGCCTTACCGATTACCCCACCTGACCTTGTACTAACCTATATCGTGTCGTCCTAACGTTGGCTATACTCAAAACAATACATACGTAACTGGGAATTTCCAATGTGTCCTATCTAGGTGACTTTATTTTAGCCATTCGAAATGCTATATCAAGGTCGAACGATCTATCATTATAATCGCCTACGTAACAAAAGAGACAACAAATCGATACAGTTTCATTCATTCATACACTTTTGTAATGTCTATTTGTTTTGTAAGACACCATTTTTAGTGATGTTGATTGATTATTAAGGATTAAGCTCTTATTATTTCGGTTTGACGTCGCTATCGTAATAATTTCGCTGAAGGAGAACCAGGGTTTCTAATCTAGATATGGCCAAGAAATTGGTACATCAGTTTTGATGATACTACCTGTATCACTAAAATGTCAATTAGATTAGAGTTCATCATCATCCTTAACAGCCCTTACTTATATATATGCCTCTCCAATTGCACGCCATTGTGATCTGCTTTCGACTTCTCGCATCCAGCTTCTGCCTACCATATTGCGCATATCATCAGTCCACCTTGCGTGAGAGGGTCCTACACTCCACGTTTGCCCCAACGGTAATCGGTTCTACGGCTAATATGGCCGGCCCACTGCCTCTGGTTAGTGGTAGTTGTGATATTATGACAAGTAAAAAATCACCCTTAATGTCTAATGACTTTCAAATGAGTTTCAACCTTATAGTGGTACATCAGATTTAGATACATAATAACGTATCATTACATAGTAAAAAACACATTCGCTTCCCGCTGTCTGTCCCTATATATGCTTAGATCTAGGCGGTTTTATTTAGTAGATAGAGTGATTCTCGGGGAAGGTTTATATTTATAGTTTAAACCGGGTATTACAAAGCGAAATTAACCAAAGATAAGCATACAGTTTACCTTCGTTATTTGTTTGCCGAATAGGCTAGTTACTCGATAAATACGTAAATATAAACATGTTTTGTTACATATATTTTCACTGCAACGGAAATGCATTTCCTTTATTTTAATACTCACTACGTCATTGAAGATTTTTACGAACGCAAGACGTGATGTATGTACAAAATCTAGACATTTACAAGAAAATGTCAATACACTATGTTAAGTTCCGTTATATATTAATTAGGTTACCTGGAAGAAATCGGTCTGAGCGATAAGGTCGCCATTTGAAATCTTACCATTGTTAGTTTTACATTTTGTAATGTACAGTGTGCAATAAAGAGTATATTCATTCATTCATTCATACTTTGCAATGTAAAATTTATCTGAACAAAATCCACGAAATATAGTCCATCCCACGTCTCGACGTTGATCTTACGACATAGACTGTGGGTCGTGCGCGTGCGCCGTCACTCGTGAGCACTCTGACAGGCTGGAAAGGCCGACATATTAGCTTGTGAGGGAAATAAGTGCCTGTTGGGACACACCATGTGACTGACTACCTTTATGGTTACTCTTTGCTACTTGTAGGTGCTAAATATTAAGTGCTGTGTCGTAAGGTTCTTAACTTAGTCCTTTCTTAAAGGACTAACATTTTTTAACATGAAACGCGCTAGATCTTTTAATTAAACCACTTAAAAAAGTGGGTTTTTTATGGATGTTACCTCAAAACTTTTGACTGGGTGAAACGATTTAGATGGTCCTATTTTTATTTGAAATTTGGCGCTTCCCATTTAAATTTGGTTCAGTTCCGACAATGTCCTTCGTAGACCACATCGCTGCTTTACATCAGGCAGAACAGTGGTTAAACGTTTGCTCATTGTGTTTAAAAAAAATTGCATCCATGAGAAAACACGCAAATACTTATGTCTATTTGAAGTCGATTATATTTTTCTTTAAAGTTTTTTTTTATATATACCTATATCTCTAATACCTATACACTGTACAAACAATAGCATAGAATCACTATATAACGTTCCATTTTAGATTTGAAGGTTGTACTTGATCACATTCTTATGAATTCTGCACAACTAAAATGTCACTGAAATGTCTAAGTTGTAACTAAACCTATATTATAAGAACTTAACTGTACATTTCAAACGCAATAAACATTTTGCATTTATATTTGTCATTTTGTCAGTATGTATACATAAACTACGTGCGTACTAACAGCGAATATACGCTATGATTAAAGCAGTAAAAACTCCACATCAAAGCAAACTAGTTCATACCAACCATAATTTTCAAGGCAAATAGGCAAAGGCTCCATAATGACTTAATCAACACAACACCAGCTTAATTCCAAAAATGGCGTCAGATTCATTTGTACCAATTAAAAACAGACATTTACATCTAATAGTTTACTTTGTTCGTATAGCTTTGTCTCTGTCCGTTTCCATACAAATGACAAGGACGGAAACAATACACTCACGGTTAAATCCCTTAAGTTATTGCGTTAATTCCGCCTTATTTCCTGTCAAGTAACTTCTTTGGATGAAAGGCCTATTTAAACAGAAACATTTCGTTGTCTTTAATATACAACTGAAATATGAAAAACCGTAAAAAAATAGAATTTTACATTATATCACGGCGGATATTTAATTACTTACAATTCAACAATTTAACTTACTTGGACGTACAAAAAATAGTTTAAGTCCTACGAGCCTTCCATACTAAAGTAAAGCTTAATTAGTGCCAACTCTGTTAACCTAGCCTTATGTCTTCAATCTAAACGCAGTGTAGTAGATCTAAACATTATAATTTTAATGAAAATAAAATAAAAAATACACTTCCCGCCTTTTAATCCCAAAGCGGGCTAGACAGAAGCGAATGACCACGGTTCACAAAGCGTATTTAACCCAACGTGACAGGGTGTGAGCCCACGCCGTTATAGGGTTCACACACCTTGTGGTGTGCGGGTTTCATCACGATGTTTTGTACCACCAGTCCCTTCATATAACTGGCTGTTGGCTGGGGTTCAAAATTGTATGAAAACTTTTTAACCACGCGTCGAAATATTCAAGTGGTTGCTGATTGTGCTATATCTGTCATTTACTGTCAGCTAAATGAGTCCTTTAAATAAATTTGTACGCGTTTCTGTCAACTTTAACGTGAACTTTCAAAGCTCGTGTTTTCTTGCCAAACATAGCTCAAACTACATTGCGCCTAGGTCATATAACAACCTCGCGGATATGACCGAATCACGTGACCTGGGCCAGTAACACGCGTGCGCGAATTGCCTTAAAGGCCATATGCACGAACAATAAAAAATATGTATATATATATAGGTACAGTTTTACAAGGATCTTTTAGCGCGTGGCTAAAATGTTTGGCACTCATTATAAGCCAATCCATGTGTAATTTTGATGGATAATATCCTCCATATTATCGCACAAGCGTAAACAAAGCACATAAAATAAATAATAAATAATACAGGAATGGCAAGAAATCTTAATTAATGTTCATCACACACACGCCAAAATATCCTTGTAGCACCTTACATATTATTATAGTATAGCATGCTTCCTGTTAAATTGTTGACAGTCGATAGATGTGATTTCTAAGGCTTGTTGACTTTTTAATTTACCTGTTCATTATTTTTTTTATGATAAACGGCCTTAGATCAGAACGTGGTGTATATTACGTTGTGCTGTAGAAATTTTGCTATTATAAAGGTACTTTGTGAAATTTCTGAAAACATTTTGTAAAGTGCTTTTTTTGTATCTTTAGTGTCACGTTGTACGCTAACAAAAACAGCAGTGTAAACAATGTTTATAGAGATCTACACTAAATTAGTAATAGCATAGTTCAGATCCCAGTCTAGTTGTTTTTTTTCGGTCGATAAATGATTGGATGATTCTAGAATACGGGTCATGTACGCTTCATTTTGTAATAAAATATATTCCTACCTACATACATTTCACGTCTGTCTCCCAGAGATGTAGGCAGAAAATATAGATCTCCATCTGTCACAGCTCATCCATGCAGCTTTCTTTCATACATAATCTCCGATTTCGAGTGCTTTTCACGCCACCTTCCGCCAGGACATCGAAATCGATGCCTTCTTCAGCGATCTCTACTCACCTATGTGTCTAAAGCTCGTTAATTGACTTTCATACACCCTCTCCATATGCCCAAACGTTTTGTAATAAGCCAGTAAAATGTTTATGATAAAATACCTCTTTGTGACTTTTACTTAAGACATAAGTATGAATTGTACTGTTTCGAAATACATACAATTAATGTGAAAACTTAAAGTTATCAAGTAACAATACACCATAAATCAATCGTACATACCAAACCGCACCCATAATTTTAAGTTACCTTCCTATGCCCAATTGCCCTTTTTGTCTTCCGTGGTGAAAGAGAGTGATATTACTGTAGACCTTAAGTGGAAGGACCTTGAGACTCTCGCTGTCTGTAGACACTGATACTGTCTGAGTCTATAGATGTCATGTCTGTACTGGAACAGCAATTTGGTCTGGGTTTCTATTGCGATTTTTTTTTTGTCTAGTGTAGATACGAAGTTTATATTTCTATAGAATGTAGCATCATTACATACACACATCAAAAGTGCCTAGGGATCAAGAACATTTTAGCTCTCAAAAAAATCTAATTTATTTAAATCAAATCTAATCTTCTGGATGGGTCTCCTACCTAATTCCCGATGCCTGTATCAATGACTTATCACCACATTTTTAATAAATTATGAATGAATTCAGTTTTTGTACAATATATTCTTGATTGCAATCTTCTAAAATGTACTTGATCCCTAGACACTTTTGATGTGTGTAGTATGAAACAAAATAATTACGCAACGGATTTTCAGTAGGTTTTCTTTAATAGATAAAGTGATTCTTGAGGAGAGTTTACATGTAGGTATATGACATGAAAGAAACACGTATATTCGCAAAACAACCTTTAGTGGCTTTTTCAGCTAGTAGTTAATATCATCCAAATGCAATTTATAAATAGGAGAACATAATAAAGTATTTTAGTAGGTATATTATTGTTATTGTATAACAAAATTTAAAGTTCCTTTTATTCACTTTAAGGGTTTGCATTGGTTAGAATTTCGTGCGCCTTACGCATCGAGAGGAAGCGTTTTTTTTAAGTCATAAATGACGTTCATCAAGCTTTGTGTTATGCTACTGTATATTTGTATGTTATAGCACTTATAACGATGAAATAAACAAATTTTGACTTTGACTTTGACATTACTTTCTTCATCCTTAAAAAATTAAACGGTTTGGACAATTTCATGATAAACAAACACAAAAATAAAAAGTCAAAAGATTAACGTTCCGCATATTATTATATACTTGTATTTTTAGTATCACCTGGTACATGTCCATTTGTCATGCGATTTTTATGAATAATTCGGCAATATTCTCCGAGGTACAATAAAATAGTGCAGTGTCAATAACACGGACAAGGCTACGCGGAAATGTCACTGGCTGCCAGCCTTAGCCTTGTCTAGATCAACGTGACTAATGTAGCGTGACCTATTGTTACTACTATGCAGACATGGAGCTACGGTTCAACATCTCCAAACTTGCTACTGTTTGTGACTTCAGGGACCACGTACCACTAAACGTTTATTTAAACAATTTTATTGTACAATGTCAAGTTTACGTACGTTGCGGCGTTGAAACGGATCCTGAAAGAAAAGTAAAGTCTAACGCCACAGTGGATTGTAAAATGTCATTGTAAAATAAACATTATTTGGTTGAAGTCGGTGGTTTTTTTCTAGCAGTGAATTGACCGAATATCGTGTGGTAGGTAAGTGTATTCATTTGGTACTTAAGTACAGCCTAGGTATAGTATTTTTATCTATGACCTAGATAAAGCAAGCGTTCTTTAAATAACCAAGTCAGTGAATCAGGCTATGTGCTAGCAACTTGTTAATAAAGACACACATATTGACATTCTGATCTCCTTATTATGCTAAACTGAGCTGTAGGGTCCTTGTGATCGTAAGGCTCTGTCCACCCTCTTTTGAGGATTACGCACGTGAGTGTATGTATGTACATAGCCTAAAACTATGCAACGTTTGATACAGCCGCCCTAGCAAACGCCTCAAGAAAGATACGACATAAAACAAATCTGTGATTGGCTGTCACTTCTGCGTCCCACACAACATACACAAAATCTTTTTTTTATAAACACAATGAACAAGAGTTTGACCATCATCCTGCCTAATGTTAAGCAGCGCTGTGGTCTACGATGGAGCACACAGTGAAAATTAAAACATTACCTTGACAAGTAGAATTATGGCCCTTCTACGTCTACTCTAATGTTACGTGTGAGAATTGATGATTCACTCACACTTCGTGCATTGTGATATTTTAGGTTGATGCAATAATTGACATTTTGCTTGCTTAATTACAGCCTTGCATTTTTTTTGGGTTGTATCAATTTTGGTAATAAGTAATCAATGAATGGTATTACAAGAGAACTAATTAATATATTTAGATAAATTAAAAAGGCTTTGCCTGAATCTAATGGCAAAAGGAGATAAATGTGCCTCAAACAGTCATTGCATCATTACCCACCAGTAGCGTGCACTGGATTTTACGACAAGGTAGGCAGTAATCCCCAAGGATTCACCTATTTATAGGTAACTTGTCTTTACGAAATATGGTACTTGCCTATCTACTCACCCACAAAACGCAGGTCCTTCGTTAGTCGCCTATGTCGTGAGTACAACGAAAAAGATCTAGCAATAACTCTATTATTATGTCGTGTAGCCAAAATACTAAGGTAGGCAGTGCCTTTTTGCCTATATGGTGTGCACGCCACTGTTACCCACATGACGTCCACTGCTGAACGAAAGCCCCCAATAATTGCCATGATCATGAGCGGGATGCCATTAATGCCGTGCCATGCAAACATTAAACAAATGCATTAAAATTTATTTTTCTTTCAAAATCCCACGTCCTCCATGCCTAGGAGAAGTAAAATGGACAGAACTGTTAAAACATCGTCAAGTAACAGGTGAATTGAATAGGTAGGTACAGTCAGTAAAGCATACAAAAAGAGGTAAGATGTATTGTACAATCACGTGTATAAACATGTATACACTTAGCAACATTTCAAACCAATTTTCTCTTAAAATAAGGATACATACATACAATTCACCGCTGTCTCCCAGAGGGGCAGAGACGATTGTTACTTTGATATAAAACCTATTTCAGCATAGTAAGGGATCTAGAATAGCGAATTCGCAAAACCATAAAATTTTTATCATAGCTTTATAAGGAAATGGCTTTGAAATATTACTATGTAGGTACAGTCACGTGCATAAACATGTAAACACATAAGGCAAACTACATCGCTGTTTAACAGCAAGCAAGATGGTGGACAAAAACTTCTTTATCTAAATATGGTGATGAATGAATCCCTATTCCTCTTGGTCGTAGCATCACGCATGAACAGCGGGAAATGAGGAATTTTCAAACTTTGTTTGGAAAGAACTGTCATTTCTTGCAAAACTTTGTTTGGAAAGTATGACAGTAATGACAGTTCTAAGCCCTCCTTCCCGATGTTAAGCAGCAATTGAGCACACTTGTTAATTAGGTACCTATTTAACCGTGACTTGAAGCCCTTCGGACGGGACAGTGTTCGTTTATGTGCAGAATTTTCTTTCAACAGAATTCTGTTATGGTATAGAGTGCTACGGCTGAAGCAGGTACAGTAGATTCTTAAAGAGAAATATTTTCAAAATGAAGATACCTATTTCTAACCAAACAATTAATCCCCTATATTTTACTGTTCGTAATTTCGCCATTATAATTATCTACCATAGAAATATGCCGTCGTAAAAAAATCTGCCAAACCAACACTGTCCTAAATGCCCGAAGGGACTTGGAGACCTCCAGACTATTTACTCGATACTGCGCAGGAAACACAAGTTCACAAGAAAAAAATTGAGAAATTCTGGTGGAGAATATATACTAATTCTAAATCAATATTCATCATCATCATTAGCCCATACTTGTCCACTGCTGGACATAGGCCTCTCCAATTGCACGCTACTGTGATCTGTTTTCGGCTTCAATATTAATGAGAATAAAACTCCTATTGTACTTTACTGAGTGTTCACGAGAGTATATATGTACATACATAATAATAAACTAGATCTTACAATAAATTAAAGATTACACACAAAGGTAGTTAATTAACAACTTACATCTAATAATTAAATGTTTGTTATTATGCTATTGTTTATTTGTAAACGATAGTAAAACTGTCTTACTCTTTTATTAACTAGATGCGGTGATTTTACGCGCAATGTATCCCATTGCTGTGGGAAATTCGGGATAAAATATGTCCTTAGTGTTATACAGATGTATAAGCTATGTTATTGTGCAGTTTCATTGAATTCCGTACAGTAGTTTTCGCATGAAAGAGTAGCAAACCTCTAAGAATCCATCAAAACTTTAAAGTTTCTTAATAGGTATTATTAGAATGATTTAGTAGAAATTCTTTCTACAAAGGTTGAATTTCTTCTAACTGAAAATTATAGTAAAAGTAATAAAAACTGAATATCAAATTAGTTATTTTCGATGTTACGCCACTAAAGTTACTAAACAACAATATTATTATAATCAAACGAGATGTTCTGCAAAAATTCTTAAGGAGATTATTCACCGAACAAGCCTCGCGGAATGTCAAACCGAAATACGTTCGATATTCGAACGAACTCCAAATATGGTAACGCGATGACAAATTCATCTCTGACCTACATGTAAATGCTTTGCCTAATATTATGTTCGGCAAGATGATGGTAGATGATGAAACGGTGCCAAAACGACCGATACTTTGGCATTGGGGAAGCTGAGATGTCAATAAATTGCTTGTAAATCTTTTGTTAATCCTTGGCAACAGTTTATCGTCTTGCATACAATTATATAACTGAGACGACGTGTTGCATTAGGAATTTTGTGGCGACTCCAAAACTTAGGAACTAGATAAGCATGTATGTACTTATTTAAAAAATTGCAAAGTAGGCAGTTTAGCACCAAAAGGAACTTTAAATGTACATACTAATAAGGCACAATATTTACCTTCAGTTGTCCTCCTCGCGTATTGCCGCAAAATCTTATTGTTTACTTTGCTTAACAAATCAATCGTAAAACAAATTTTCCATTTACTAATCGCCAAAAACCACAGTTTAGGAACGTTTCGTTTTCTCGAGCGCGCGAAAAACTTTTTCCTCCTCCGGTTTGACGTTTACTTTGAGCGGGAAGATTTTTTTTTTAATAATCGAACGCAAAGGTCACGCGTCAATGCGTGCGGCGCCGTTCGCGCGAGGACTGATACTGACACCGCAAGCACCTTTTACTTCAAACTCGAGTGTGCTCAAGTCCTGGTGCCTGGTAATGAATGGTCCATAGCTTTAACGTGAGGCTAAAATAACATCGTGAAAAACCCATTTCATATATCGACAGTTCGTGCGACTGTTGTCTCAGTGGTATTCGAGGCATGCACCCGGTCGTAAGAATCCGGAAATCATAAGAGTAGGGAGTACCTAAAAGTAAATGTGACGAGCTTAATGTGATACATGTCTCTTTGGAACATTTTTAGAGGCCAAATGCTGGAATGAGTCACAACACATAAAGTGACTTTCGAATAGTACCTGCGTAATATTTCTTAGGTTACGTTAGGATATTCCTTTGTCAATTGTGACAGCGCCTAATGATAATTAAATACACTTATGCAATAGAGATTATTTTTTAATTAATCGAAAATCTCTTCATTTTCTAACATTTGAAATAGTAACATTGGTTTGGATCGTGATAGGTGTGTGTAGGTGAATAGCTTCTGAACGACCGAAACATTGCCAAAGTCTTACAATATCTTCCGAATGGTCCGGAAAATGTTAGTAAAAAACCTCTTTCACCGAATCGAACAACTAAGGATGCATTGAGTAACAGTGTGATCATTCCGAAATGTTTTTGTTATGTGGAAGCGTTTTCGCTGTGAACGCTCTGTCCACACAATTGTTCATTCCGGAATGCTGTCTAATAAAGCCGTGTGGTGACGTCGAATAGAATACACGTGTCACCACCCCAGCTCAACTTTTCCCGGCGTGGGGGTCGTAAGAAGCGACCGAGGGAGCTCTCCAGAGAACGGGCTCTATGAGTTACACCACAAGACCACTACAATCGAACCCGCCTGCCAAGCGTGGCGATTATTGGCATTTTCCCCCACAATTTGGGGATCATGGAAATCATTGTCGGAGGCCCTCGTTCAGCATTCATGTGGCTATCAAAATTAGCGACTGAAACCAGGAGGCTTTGACTAGTTTCAAATAAAAATGATAATAAGAGGATTAATACTTAAACTTACTTAATATATGTAATATACTTATTTACGTAACTTACGTAAAAGCAAGTAAATGCGCACGTCTCCAGAGCATGGCCCGTACGCCGAGAGGCAGGTAGGGCTTGGTGGTGGTGGGATTATACCTGAAAAAAAAATAAGAGGTACTTACTAACTTATGCAATACCTATAGTGTAAGCTATTTGCGATGAGTCATGAAAGAAGGTTAATAAAGGCATTATTGTGCTCTTTTTTTAGTATAGTATTGCCTAAATATAGTTAAGAAACGGTTTTTCCTAGAATTATAATATTATACTAGACTCCGTACGCGCTGAATAGTGTAACAGTTTTATTAATTAAGGCGAATTATTTTACAAATATGATACATTCGCTGTTTCACATTTTGTAAATACTTTTCCGTTTTTGGCACTAACAACACAAATTGTGTAGGTAGGCCAATATAGCTTCACATGCATGTGAAATTTTATGCATCTAACTTATGCTGGTAAGATTTTTTCATTCATTTTTTCACGCTAACTCCCGTTCCCATGGGAATTTTGCATTGTCGCGTTGCAAGTAAGTTTACGTTGATTAAGGTACCTGCATACCAAATTTCAATCATCTATCTTAGAGGTTTATTTTTTTTTCGTACAAAAGTTTTTCCCCGCTAACTCCCGTGTCAGCATTTACTTTTATATATTCAGATTAATAAATACAAATATAAAACTAAAATGACTCTATCTATTAAAGACCGTATCAAAATCCGTTGTGTAATTTTAAAGATCGAAACATACACAGGGACAGAAAGCGGGAGGCGACTTTGTTTTATGCTATGTTTTCAGATAGGTACATAGCATAATATTAGCAGGGATCTCGGTCTCGACCAAAATAGCCGAGACTTTCTTCCGCAGCTAAGAGTAAAATTTCGTGATTTGAATTTGTCGCGCGCTTTCTGACAGATTGCGGATAAACTGGGTATTTTGACATTTTAAAGCGTCAGATTGGATATTGCGGTATACCTATATCTTATCACTTGCTTTGCTACTTACCTAGAAAAATAGCCGAGACTTTCTTCCGCAGCTAAGAGTAAAATTTCCTCATTTGAATTTGTCGCGCGCTTTCTGTCTGACAGATTGCGGATAAACTGGGTATTTTGACATTTTAAAGCGTCAGATTGGATATTGCGGTATACCTATATCTTATCACTTGCTTTGCTACTTACCTAGAATTGCTTACTGCCTAGTAGGTAGGTAGTAGGTACGAACGACTACCTTTCTTTCGTTCTATGCCTAATGTAATATTTTTTATCAATTTGTACTTCTCTTGTGATTGTTTTTGGTGTGTCGGTATTGTAGCCCTAGTACA
>SJJU01005265.1:0-21520 GCA_012932125.1 Conopomorpha cramerella
GAACTGGTTATTCCGTATTTGACATACAACTGACAAGTTAAGTTGAGCTTTGTGTATCTTCGAAATAGCAATTCCGCCATTATTGGTAAGGCCTTTTATGTGGTTGCACGGTACGATACAATTCTAGTCGCCACTTGTGCGAACAGCACATCCTTATTATTAAGGTGTGTATGTATGTAGACCCTAAAATTGATATGGATTCACCAACTCGCGACGTTGTACCATCAATCACTCCTGTCGTTGCCTCTAAAACAATTATAACATAAGTATCTCTGAGGAAGCGGGTCACGGGACCAAACTGGTACATTTGGAGGGTTCCGTTTCCGGTTGTAGCGAGTGGAGTTCTGTTCTAATTACTTATTTTGATTTATGAAACACTAGCCAGCCGTGTTATCCGCAGTTTACTCAGTTCCCATGGGAATTACCAGGCATGTTGGCGGTAAAACTATTGCCTATATTTCGGGATAAATTATGGAATATCCATAATTTAACATAAACACTAGCGCACAGTTTCCTCCTTTTACCACGCTATGGACCCGGCATCCGCACGGTGAATCCATGGAATGCTAAGAAATTGGTCTCTGTGTGGTTTTAGATATAAAAGCTATACGTCATATTATATTGAACATACATACATACACATATATACCAGTGGCGTGCACTGGCTTTTACGACAAGGTAGGCAGTAATCCCCAAGGATTGACACCTATGCATAGGTAACTTTACGAAATATCTAGAAAATGTACCTACCCATCTACTCACCCACAAAACACAGGGCCTCCGTTAGCCTATGTCGTGAGTACAACAAAAAAAGATCTAGCAACAACTCTATTATCAGGTCGGGTAACCAAAATACTAAGGTAGGCAGTGTCTTTTTGCCTATATGGTGTGCACGCCACTGATATATACACTTCACGTCTGTCTCCCAGAGGGGTAGGCAGAGACTACAGATCTCCATTTGTCACGGTCCTGACATACCCCTTTCGCCTCATCTACATTCATACATCTTTTCATACATGACCTCCGGTTTCGAGTACTTTTCACGCCACCTTCGGCCAGGACATCACCAATCTGGTCAATGTATGTCCTTCTGGGGCGACCTCTACTCACCCGACCCATTACATCACCCATATAAATCTCTTTTGTTAATCCGCTTTCATCCTTATTATACTGAAATGTCTCATTAAATCGTTTTTTAAGGAAACGCGCATTGACATGATATTAAAATTCGAGTATTACTTTCGCGCTATAATACCCGTTTTAAACTTTTAAAATGATGTACCGTTCAGCAGTTTTCGCATTAAACAGTATGTTATTATTACATCTATTTTATAGTTATTTAAAGAGTTTTTTTTTTCTTTTGTAGTACAATTGTGAGCCAATAATTTCGGACACAAATAATTTTGTAAAACCCAACACATCTAAATATCTCGCAATCGAGGAGAAATAGCTGAGTAATATAAACTGTTTTTAAAGACAATAAAATAGGGAAAAAGATAGTCATAAAATATTGTTGTCTTGTATTCAAAAATACTACTTTGAGAATTATACATTTCATTAAAGTGAACCTTTTATTACATCGTCTCAAACTTTTTCGTGTGTGTGTTGCATGTCGCGTGACTGTCGGCCGCGGAGTAGGGATAAAGTGAAGGGCACTCACAAAATTAAGATTATTAAGGCGATTTTTTTACCTTTAATGGAATATTATTTCAAAAATTTTTAGTTAAATGTCTATAGTGTGAAAAAACGTTTCACTTTTACCGTGATTCTACGAAACAACTTTTTTTTAAGTATAAGTCTTTTTTCGCTATTTTATTGTCTTTAAAAAACAGCTTATTTCAATCGGCGAGACATTTAGATGCGTTGTGTACACAATATTATGGATGAACCAGAACTTTTGCTCACATAATTACAGCTTCAAATGAACTGTGTATGGAAATTAAACATAGACGTAGACATTTGTTTTTGCTAAAAACCACACAAACAACAATTCAGTACAATAGATTACACATACAGTGCATGTTAAATGCAGCATTCCTATCTATCGTTCCTGTGTCTGTTAGCAAAAAAGAGACGCCGACTCAGCATATTGCCACGGTTGCCCGTGACGCTGGTATTCTGCTAGCACTCATGAGTGAGTACTTCAATAAAAAAAATAAATACACTTCACGCCTTTGATCCCAAAGAGGGGTTGGCAGAAGCACTTGCTAAAGCAAGTACCCACGGTTCACCGAGCGTATTTAACCCAACGTGACAGGGGGTGATCGCCGTTATAGGGTTCACACACCTTGTGGTGTGCGGGTTTCATGACGATGTTGTCCTTCACCGTACGAGCGTTGCGTTGTGTACATAGATAGGCTCTGAACAAAAGTCCCATTGGTACACGTCCAGTAGCCGGACTCGAACCCGGGACCTCTCGGTTACAAGTCAAGTATCCGACCAACTGGACCACAGACGCTCTATAAATATATTTTATTTTATTTATTAAGGACAACCAACAAGACATACACAAAATTCAGGTGGTAAATACAAAAGGGCGAGTGCTGCCTCAATGACAGGTTGCCACAACATGCACCAATGAGCGACGTTATAATATTCTAAGGATCAATACAATACAAAGTTACAATACAAAGTTTTTGTCTAGCTTGTGGGTCGTAACAGGACCCATACTTTAAAAATAAAATAAATTAACAATGTAAAACAACGAATAACAATGCTAAAGAGAAATAGAAATCGAATAGGTTGGTAATAATTAATGAGTACTTTCTGGTGTCTGAGTTCGGACTGCGATGATTTTATTTTTGTAAGTATGCAGAGTGTCATGGAAAATGTCAATATCCGGGTTGCGTGCTACTGTAGTGTTGTAATTAAACAAAATATAGAAATTTAATTTAAATATTATAATAATGAATACAAATAGTGTGTCGATAAGGGTTTGTTGTGTTCGAGCAGAGGCGCAACCAAAAAGCAAGCTTCCGCTGAAGTGTATGTTTTATACAGTGTGAAGAGTGAAAGTCAGAGCTGATGCCAGAAGAAACCGAGAAAGTTTTGGTAGGAATACCAAGCTGTTGATCCAAAAGATATATGCTCAAGTTAGAGCGTCTGTGGTCCAGTTGGTCGGATCCTTGACTTGTAACCGGGAGGTCGCGGGTTCGAGTCCGGCTACTGGACGTGTACCAATGGGACTCTTTTTCACAGCCTATGCACGCAACGCAACGCTCGTACGGTGAAGGACAACATCGTGATGAAACCCGCGCAACACAAGGTGTGTGAACCCTATAACGGCGATGGGCTCACCCCCTGTCACGTTGGGTTAAATACGCTTGGTGAACCGTGGGCATTTGCTTATTAAGTAAGTGCCCACGGTAAGTGGGATTAAAAGGCGGGAAGTGTATTTATTTTTATTTTATGAATACAAATAGTGTGTCGATAAGGGTTTGTTATGTTCGAGCAGAGGCGCAACCAAGAAGCAAGCTTCCGCTAAAGTCTATGTTTTATACAGTGTGAAGAGTGAAAGTCAGAGCTGATGCCAGAAGAAACCGAGAAAATTTGGGGTAGGAATACCAAGCTGTTGATCCAAAAGATATATGCTCAATTTATACTTAAATGAACCCAGGGTTTGTTGTGTATTGTTGATGTTGAAATGCTGTGTATTTTAATAATAGGGCAACTTGATCCTTTGGCAATACGTCCACGAGTTTGACGTTCGGCGAATTCACAGTTCGGGTATTCGTAATTAAAAACTTTTTATTTATGGCTTTGTGGACATAATTTTAATATATACACTTCTCTCTCTCTCTATTTTTTCATTTCGACGAGGCTGTTAATGTAGTGGTCAACATGTCTGCCTCTGCTTTCGTAGGGTCGTTGGTTTGATTCCCACCGCTGACAGGTACTTAGGTGATGAGCGTTTACGTACTTGTTAGTTGTGTCTGTGTGTTTTATTTATATAAGTATATATTTCAAAGAAAAAATATGTATTTAAGTAAGTATATTTTGTTGAACAGCACACGTGCTTTAGCTACTTAACATGGGATGAAGACAATGTGTGTGTTGTTGCCTTTAGGGTGGCCTGTGTACAGCAGTGGATGTCATTTTTATAATTTTCTCTAACCTTCTCTGGACTTCCATGAATAATTCAAGACCAAAATTAGCCGAATCGGCAAAGGCATTGTTGAGTTATAACATTTTAGGAAGTGTGAAATTCTATCAAAAATTTTCTATTAAAACGTTCAACGAACGGCATTGATTTTTATGTATCTAATTTATATTTATCTCTATGTACTGTTGTTCTCTGTCAAAATTACGTAGCCCCGTTTCCCCACACTAGTCCAATGCGATTTAGAAAAGGGATGATCCGGATAAATCAATACAAATTACCACAATTAATAATCACAAAGAGAATTATAGCAATATGGAGGCGTATTATATTCGAGATTGAAGCAAAAACCAATATATGCCAGTCAGTGAATTTACAAGCCATTGCCGTGTACATGGCTGTAAATTGAGAGAAAATAATGCTCACCCCGGTAATTATACCCCAGGGGCGTTCATTAACACTGTTATTTTTTGGGTCCGCTGTCAAAAGTGCTAGAATCCGAACACACAAAATAAATTCACCCATTACACGTCTGCAATACCTATTGGAGTCTCAGACCAAAAATAACTAAACTTGTAATGTAAAACTGACATACATACATACACTTCACGCCTGTCTCCCAGAGGGGTAGGCAGAGACTACAGATCTCCATTTGTCACGATCCTGACATACCCCTTTCGCTTCATCTACATTCATACATCTTTTCATACACCACCTCCGGTTTCGAGTACTTTTCACGCCACCTTCGGCCAGGACATCACCAATCTGGTCTGTATATGTCCTTCTGGGGCGACCTCTACTCACCCGGCCATTACATCACCCATATAAATCTCTTTCGTCAATCGACTTTCATCCATTCTCTCCATATGCCCAAACCACCGAAGCATGCCCTTTTCAATCTTGGTCACTACGTCTTCCTTCAAACCCCAACTTTCTCTTATCACACTATTCCTTATCCTGTCATTCAATGTCACGCCTTTCATGATCCGCAATGACCGCATTTCTACGGCATTGACTTTACTTTTATGCTTCTTCTGCCATACCCAACTTTCACTCCCGTACATTAAGGTAGTTGCCAGTACAGCGTCATGGACAGCCAATCTTGCCTTTTTCGACATGAATTGGCTCTCCATAACCCTGCGAAGGGCACCGTTAACCTTATTACCCGCACTCACTCTTCTTTCAATATCTTTGTCAAACTTTCCATCACTTGTAATTAGAGATCCCAAATATACAAACTCATCCACTTGTTCAACTTTCTCACCATCAATCATGCACTCACAAACTGTCCTTTCATTATTTTCGACTACCATTACTTTGGTCTTACTAGCATTCACTTTCATTCCTTTCCTTTCCAATGACTCATTCATACAATTAATCATCTGCTGCAATTCATACGCCGACGGTGCAAGAAGAACTTGATCGTCAGCATATAAAAGGCATTTGATGATTAAACCACCCATATCTAGACCCAAATCACGACCTTTCAGATCTTCCAAACAACTGTCCATGAACAGATTGAACAGCCACGGAGACGCTACGCATCCCTGTCTGACACCTCTATGGATGCCAAACCAGTCTGAGTAGGTCCCGTTTACCCTGACACAGGCACTGGAATCATCATAAAGTGATTTCAAAGCCCGTACCAAGGTCCTGTTCAACCTGAACCGGGACAGCAGCAAGGTCCACAACTCATTCCTGGGTACCCGATCATAAGCCTTCTCTAAGTCCATGAAAGCGCAGAAAACCTTGTTGTCAAATAAATTCCAGTTAATATTCTCCTATGACAGAACTCCCTTCCCCTCATTGATTATTTTGACGTTTTCCAAGTGTTGTTTCAATATTCTTTAAGTTAAGTAGGAAACAATGTAACACTGTAAGGAAAATAAACAATTTAGATTTTTTTTGAAGAAAAAAAAAATGGTAGGTCTTAAATACGGTCCTGAGTGTCGACGATGGTACCGCAGTGACCCTGATACCGTCGTACTACAATGCGAGCTTTATGAGGTGCGTCGATCTTCCCTTATCCTGGAGATGGTCAGCCTTCTTATCGCGAAAGAAGAAAAGAACCGAAGAATGGACCCACCATTCTTCGGTGTAGTGGTTTAGGCTATTCCAGGGGGTTCTTTAATATCGAGGTTTTTGTGGGTACGAGTTCCGTAGAGCATGAGCCTTGTTGGCGAGACGTTGTTTCCATCAGGGGAGTAATATTCATAACAGATTTCCCTACGATGAAAATAAATCTAATAAGCGACATCTGTCAAATAAGCGACATGGGAAGGCAAATATTTGGACTGGTCACGTGTTATGGACATGTTGTGTTAACGATGATAGTCCATATTGTTTTGTTCAGAATAAAAATACGAGTACCTGTGTGATGAAAACATACCATTTTACATGGCTGATGAGCCCTGACAATGATAATTATTTAAATAATATTTTTTTCATTCCATTTTACGAAATGCACTCGACTACAATTTAAAAAAGTGTTAATGCATCAAAAACTAGGAATTTCTTGCTGAAATATAATGAATTATTTAAAAAAACCGAGTGTCAGGGCTCATCGGCCGTAAAAAATGGTATAGTTAAGATAGTGACTGGCGGTTTGTTGTGTCGCCAGGTGTCTCACGGCGTGGAGCTGCGCGCACGACGTTACGTGTGCGCGGTGCTGCCCGGGGCCTTCGTGGTGCACACCCCCCACGCGCCCTCGCCCGACATCACCGCCTTCCGCCGCGACCCCGCGTACCGCGTGTGAGTGTCACCCCCCCGCCACCCCCGCACACCATACACCCCCCCCACGCGCCCTCGCCCGACATCACCGCCTTCCGCCGCGACCCCGCGAACCGCGTGTGAGTGTCACACCGCCCCCCCGCCACCCCCGCACACCATACACACCCCCCAGCGCCCCTGCCCGACATCACCCGCCCTTCCCCGCGATCCCCGCGTACCGCGCTGGTTGAGTGTCACCAACCACCCCCCCGCCACCCCGCACACCATACACACCCCCACGCGCCCTCGCCCGACACTCACCGCCTTCCGCCGCGACCCGCGTACCGCGATGTGGTGTCACACCACCTTCCCGCCGCCACCGTCACCAACACTACCCCCCCACGCGCCCTCGCCCCGGACATCACGCCTTCCGCGCGACCCGCACCGCTGTGAGTGTCACACCACCACCCCCGCCACCCCCGCAAACCATACACACCCCCCGCGCGGCCTCGCGACCATCACCGCCTTTCCGCCGCGACCCGCGCTACGCGTGTGAGTGTCCACACCACGCCCCCCCGCCACCCCCGCACACCATATACACACCCCCACGCGCCCTCGCCGACATCACCGCCTGCGTGTAAAGGGACCCGAAGCGATGGTCTTAGAAACGTTGTTGGGCTCGTCAATATGAACAACTTTTACTATTGCGACAATGCTGTACCATTGCTCTGGGTCTTAGTACACTCTATATACGCATATCCGCATACCGTATGTGCGTGCAACTTTGATCCCACTTCCCCTTCACCGCTTTGCCGACCGCGCTGTAGGTTTCTTGCCTGTTTCGACCTTACAATCAGTAGACACCGCATAATAGCGACGGTTCTGTCAATACATATAAGCAAAACAATAGGATTCGACTTTAAAAGGTATTTCCGATCCATCCCGTATAACTTTTATAGCGTCCTTAATGAAAGATCAGGTTTGTCAATTGTGCACTTAGCGTGTCTTCTTGGCTTACCCAATAAAGGGTTTTGTTTTTAACATTTCAGATGCCTTGCCCTATTAAAACAAGAGTTCATAGAAGATCTCAAACGTAAGTACAACGCGACATTCGACGACCCCCGCGACAAGTTGGAGTCGCCGTTCCGCCTCTTGGGGCAGGCTAAGAGCCTCGTCTACGACCAAGGGAATGTTGAAAGCGAAAAGTGATATTGTATCTATATAGTTTATTTAGCAATAAGGCCTATATTACCGTGTGAGACACGCATAACGATTGTTGTATGATGTTGTACATTGTTTATTTTTGTTAAGTAGTGAAAAATTTACGACCGTGATTAGGTTAGTTTATGCATGTAGGGCGATGGTAGCGGGTTCGAAACCCGACAAGTAAAATCCTTTAGTTATGAGCCGAGGCATTTTTTGTATACGTCCGAGTGTTTTGTCTATCAACGTGCATGTTAATTTTTTTTTTATTTTATTTATTTGGGAAGCCAACAAGATATACACCAATAAAATCCAATAATAAAGCCGCAGACATTACGGTACAGTGCTATCTTAATTGTAGGCTAACACAGAAAGGATAATGTACATCTTAGCTAAAGTTACAAAAATATTAATTTATAACAGACAGTGGACAGTTTACATTAAATTATAAATACATTACATTTTTTACTTATAAAGTTTGTTAAGTGTGCACGATTTATTATGTTGAAGATATGTCCAGAATTTCGAAAATTTTCTTTTTAAAAACGTATATGGAATATATCCAAGTTACCCATTTTATGAATAAAAGAGTTGCTAAATGCATGTTTTTAAAAACGTGTTTATGGAAGTATCTAAATTCAGTGCTTTTTGATTACCGTGTTTGAAATGGCCCGGGATTATTATCATTATACTAAAGGAGAATGTGTAATTTTGTATGAACAGAGATACACGAATTCGGGATAATTCACCCAAAGTATAAAATTGTAAGTACGTGAATGTATGTTTTAAGTATTGACTATAACTCTGGCAGCTATGTAGAGAGTTTTTATTTCATTGGACACAATTTCGGTTCCTAGGCGTATAGGTAATACTGTATTGTTATAAAATAAACTAAATTAAAGAAATTATCGTTGTTCTTAAAAGTTTGAAACTTCATATAAACGTCATTAAAGAAGAAGTAAATTTTTTCCGTATTAAACACACATTAAAAGTGACTAGGGAACAAGTACATTTTAGAAGATTGCAATCAAGAATATATTTTACAAAAACTGAATTCATTCATAACTTATTCAAAATGTGGTGATAAGGGGAATTAGGTAGGAGACCAATCCAGAAGATTAGATTTGATTTAAATAAATTAGATTTTTTTAGAGCTCAAAATGTTCTTGATCCCTAGACACTTTTGATGTATGTAGATCGATTACTAAAGTACTGGCACGTTCACAGTACTCATACTAATGCAATTTGACTTATACAGCATGTTTTTTTTTATTATTTCTAAGCTTTAGTTACAGTAAGGTTTATTGACACGACTGTTTGCCACATGGCTGACATCGGAAAGAGAAAACAAACACTCTGTATACAGTGATACGTCACGCCGCTCGTTTATTCACAGACACTACACAAGCACATCGTGCAAATGTGTTAAGATGCCAGCTCTCTTATTAATCGATCTGTATTTTAGCTACATACGAATCGTCTTCAAAACATGACACTTTGTTAGCCGAATGTACGTAATTATCTGTGTCAGTAAAACATCACTATGGTAGAGTTGTTTTAAGAGAAGTATAAAAAATGTACCTTAAAGTTTAACGACATTCATACGCATTCAAACTAAGGTGGTATACCAGATTCTATGCCGATTATTATGTTTTTACGACCATGAAAAAAATGTTTATGTCCCATCTAACCTGTCCTATGACTGGATAAAAATAGTCTATTTGGTCGTTGATATGTATTTAAATAATATTTTAATATTGCGGGAGAAAATGTATGAGCTGTGAATGAAACAACGTCCATATCATCCGCATTGTCTTAATACCCATCTTATGTGAAAAACAACGTTAGCTCCTCTAGAGATTTTGTATAAAATATGCTACCATCCATGATTATTAAGTTCCTTAGCACAAAAGTATTTTATTATTATTTGTACATTGCTTGACTTTGATATGTTTATATCCTAGTTTTATTTTGCTCTCTTAAATACAGTCTCTTATATTTTGTACATGAATATGTTGCAACAATACCAAAGTTATTTTAAGTCGAAATTATAATTTATTTACCCGTAAAGTATAAAAAAAACATGTTATTGTGTACATACATAGGTATTATTTTTTAAATATTGTTTTACAGATCAAAAATAAAACGATAAATCATAATAGAATTATATTGTATTACTACGAAAACGCCTCACTCGAAATCATCTTGTTTTCTAGGTCGCCAAGTAAATGATTACTGTTTGGGTTTTCTTTTGTTGTTATCAGCCAGAGTAAAATCAATATTTGGAAGTCCATATCGCTTATCTCTTTCTTCAAGTTCGCCAAAGATTTCTTCACATTTACTAATTGGGTGTTATCATTCATCGTCGAACCGCGCGTTTCCGTCTTTTGCTTGACGCTTTCTACTTTTGCAGTTATTTCGTTTAACATTTCTTGTTGTTCCGCCACACCTGCGCTTACTTCTTTATATTCATTGTTAGCTTTATTTAGCTCTTCTAATAGCGCTCCGTATTCCCGAACTTGAGGTTCGAATTGTTCATTTAAAATATTCTCTCGAGCCGATATCTTATCCATTGTGGAATTTATGTTGGTGTAGAGTTTGTTTAATTGGGATCCAGTGGTTTGGAATCTTTCAATTAGTTCATCTCTGTAGGCTTTCATTTGTGCATGTCTCGCTCTCCAATCTCGACCATCAGCGGGGATCTTAACCCGCAGCGCTGGTGCAACTCTTTCCAATTCAAGTTTCCAAGCTTCCCAATCGTGTATTTTATTCGTAATATTGTCTTTTACGTCGCTATCATCATGGTTCTCTTTTTCCTCTTCGGAGTCTTCAGAATATATCGCCATCTCTTCTTCGACTTTGTCTAGTACAATTTCAGTTTCATCCTCAACCTGATCTGTATCGTCTGCTGTGTCTTCTTCGGTTTCGGGAAAGTCTACTATAGGTTTTTCCCATTCGTAATGAATATGTTTCAGTACGTCGTCGGCTAGTAAGTTAAGAATGTGGCTGACTTGTTCTCCATAACCTTGTTTCAGTTTGTGCGATGAGAAATCAACCACTATGCCTTTTTCTCGGAGTATATCAATTATATTAGCTACGATAGCGTTGGGGTCGTCCTCTTCATGTGGTTGTTCGAAGTCTTTGCCAGTTTTCCTGATGAGCCATGCGGCTGTCGATGCGAATACAAAGAATTGTTCACCAGGGTTTGTGCTGGTGACGAAATAATACCGACTCATAGGCTTCATTTTGATCTCGGGACGCAGTTCCGTGTCTATTTTGAGTATCCGCAGTTTTTCCATTAAATTAAGATCCATAGTGCCCACCTCTAATCGTTTGTTATTCCAACCTAATTTTCGTCAGCTTCTTGTATTTTTATTTAAATATTCTCTGGGCAGTACCTAGCTCAGTTAGCGAATCGATAATGACAATTGGACACCATTGTTGCCGCGATCGGCCTGTTGCCATGGCAACGATCAATACAACAACAAAACTTTTTTTTGGCTCGCGGAATACTTGGCAGTAGAGCGATAACGGTAGCGCCAGGTCGTTATGAATTCAACATGCAATGTTTAGAGAATTTATTGTTTTAAGAAAACACATTTTGTTTCCTTATGTATGTGTCGACAACGTCCATCTCTCGACAGTGCAGTGTAGTGTAACTATGAGATGACGTATGGACACAAATACAACAATAGTATTAGATGTTTCTACTAAATCATTGCACCTATGTGGGTAGGTTTCATGCATATATTTGAAATATGTTATAAACACAGAAATAAAGTGGACGATTTATAAAAAAGATTTGCACTATTGCACATTTAGATTAAAAATCGAATATGTACATATTTTGGAATCGATCTTCTGTATTCTGGATAATTTATATTCCACTTGTATGCAAAAGTAACTGTAAACATCAGTTTATTATAAAACATAAGTAGGTTCTAATTAATCGTCACGTGTGATGCATAGAAGCAGTCGGGATCTCTAAAATACATAATTTGCAAGTATTTTAACAAGATTTATTTATAAACGATTCCAAGGAAATGCTCCATAGGTTCCCAGAACAATATCATGTTTCACTCACTGAGTCACACATTTGTATTCTGGAATCGTCCAACAAAGTCCCGAGATGGAACGTAAAAATAAAAATGATCTATGTGTATTTCCTCCCAAGATCGGCATGGACTAGTGGTCAGGGCATCTGCCTCTAGGATGACGGTCGCGTGTCGATTCCCGCCGCTGACATATTGCTTTAGTGATGAGCTGAGGCATTTGTTGTGTGCGTCTGGGTGTTTTATCTAGATGATAATGATGTATTTGTGAACAACTTTTACTATGGCGACAATGCGCGGAATAGCGAAAATTTTTTTTATCTCCACACAAAATAGACGATTTTTTTTTGGGAGATGACATTTTGTGTGGGGATTGTTTTATTTTTTCATTTCTCTGCATTGTTAACCGTGTGGTGACGGTGAATAGAATAAATATGTCACCACCCCAGCCCAACTTTTCTCATCGTGGGGGTCGTAAGAGGCGACCGAGGGAACTCTCCAGAGAACAGGCAGCAGCGCTCTCTGTGAGTTAAACCACAACACCACTGCGATCGCTGACTCGCTTGCCAAGCGTGGCGATTATTGGCATTTCACCCCAAATGATCATGGAAATCATTGGGCGAGGCCAGTGGACATCATGTGGCTGACGATGATGATGATGATGTCGCCATAGTAAAATTGTTCATATTGACGAGCCTCACAATGTTTCTAAGACCATTGCTCTGGGTTCTTATGCACTCTACATATAAGTAAAAATATCAGTCTTTAGATATCATTGTACAGGGTAGATATCCATGTTTATGGTCAAGTGACCGTGCATGTATGAAATGAACCGGGATTTTATTATTACATCATCACCCGGGGATAGTGTAGCTTCCTAACGGTGAAAGAATTATCCAAATCCGTTCCGTAGTTCTTTCAGTTTATTCGTTACAAACATCCATACAAAAATACAATTATTTCCTCTTTGTTATATTAGTATAGATTCTCTGTGTAAGAAGGGTTGAGAGAGGGACTGATTGATAATGATCACATATAATTATTAAACCTCGCTGTGCAGACAGCGTCTAGGTAGTAATCATTAGCCACATAACGTCCACTGCTGGACGAGGGCCTCTCCTAATGGTTTCCGTCATTTGGGATGTAATGCCAAAAATCGTCACGCTTGGATTGGCGATCTCAGTGCTGTTGTGGTATAAGTCACAGAGAGCGCTGTTGCTTGTTCTTTGGAGAGCTATATCGGTCGCCTCTTATGACCCCCTGGCGGGAAATGTTAGCCTGGGACGGTGAGACATGTCTTCTATTCGCCGTCACCACACGGCATCGACAGAAGTGTCAGATTTCTATGAACATATGCATTGCCTATGGAGTTGTTATTTGGGTGGGTCCTGCCTAGCACAGCGACATGTGACAAGAAAGATAAGGCGCTGCGATTTGTTGAAACAAGCCGATCGCACGAAGCGTGACATAACAGCCAATCAGAGTGCGTATTTGTTCTATGTCGTGTCTCTCAAAGTCTTAAGACTCTGCTGGATGCCCATTCTATGACATTCTTAAGACGTATTACCGATCCTTATAATTTGTCAATCCAATTAGTCTTCAAAACGACGCCATCATCAAGTTAAAGGGGACATAAAGTTTAAAGACCAAGTCATGCTACCTCAGGCCACAACTTTAACTAACGACGTACGCAAAGTCTCTGCCAAGTGGGCATTTAATATAATAATGTCACAAGTTCAATGAGATTCTATATGAGGTATAATGTACTTAATCTGTAGAGATGTTACGAATAAGTCAACCTTCTTTGGAAATGTCTTGTGTTTTTCTTTTCTTAAAATGTAATTATTTACAATGTAAGTAAGTAATCTATCTAGGTTGGACAGGTATCGTAGTTATATGTATGTCGAAGTGGCCACGCGTGCACTTTGGTATTCTCGGCTATTGATAGCATGTGATTATTATGCACCGAGGCAGGACATAACTGGTGACTCACACGTTTTCAATTTGGCACTGTTTGTACGTGCATACAATAAGAAGACACTGACACGCCACCGCCACTGCCGCCGCTCAACACATGAACACTACCATATCGAATGACGTCTTGTACAAAATTTTATATGTGAAACAAATAAAAAAAAGTCTCAATAAAGACAGCCTTTATCTCGTATTACTTGCCGCGATAAAATTAGAAACGCAGTCCGCCTGTAGTACGCCGGCTGTCAGTCGCGTACGAGAGCGCGAGTTCGCTTCCCGCGTTTTTTGGAAATTTTGTTTTCTTTTTTAAAAGCGTCCGCGCGGTTACGAAACTATTTTATTTTGTGCCAGTGCAATATATTCGTGGATGTGTGTTGGAACAAGGTTGGAACAGATTGGAACTTTTTCTATGTGTATTGTACGTACGTTTTTAAAATTCGGATTTCGTTCTTGCGGTATTTGGTGATGTGTTTATGCTAAAAACTGGTTGAAGGTAAGCCTTATATTTTGCTTTATATGGGATGGTCGTTCGTTGTTTATAATACTGTAGCTATATTTGTAATACTTCTGGCGACGGGATGTTTTAGCAGATAAGATAGAAGATATAGATAATTGTCAATTTCTCGTCACTTGAAACAAGTTTTGCCGGCAACAGACAGGATAGCTAACATGTACACTTACTTAGGCTTTCTAGGTTGTAGACAGGTAAGAAGCGAATGGGTTAGATTCCAATTTCTAATATACCTTGATAATGTCTACGAAGTCAGTAGGTACGGACTTACCTACTTATTTAATTATCTATGTAACATAAATTTATTTATTCTCATTAAAGTTTCTACTTTACCGAGGATAAATAATAGCAGAATACTGTTTTAATGATGTCTAAGTACAAGGGAAAGTAATCCTCCTTACGTTGACATAATACTCGATTGGTCACTGATGGGAAATACCCATATTAATACCTATCAGCTGATTGAAGATTAGATTGTTACGTAGATATACGCACGCAAAGTAAATTTGTATTTTCCAAGTGATTTTTTTACTGCAATGTAATAAAATCCCGATAGATTTTACCTATAATATTTAAACGTATTCCGTATTTTTCTGTGAAAATGTCAATTCAATTGATTAAAAGTTGACTTTTATATTCTCCAAAATGTCTAGTGTGATGGGAGTGCCTTCCTGTCATAATAAAAAAGTCGGTTATCTTTGACAGATTGATTTTTTTTTAGAAAACTCCTCTGTGTATCTGGTACGGATAGATAACAGTACTGCAAGACTAAAAATATAATCGGATCGAACAAAAGATAGATGTAGGTACAGGAAAAGTGTCAATGCATTTGTCATAATTAATTTATTAAAACTTTTTCTTTACACATTTACAACTTGACTTAAGAGATAGAAGAAGTTAGGTTTGCTTCGAAAGCGCCACAACCTACACCGCTTTTGTGACAAAACTGGGCAGCTGCATTTTTTTTAAGAAGAATTCACGTGGAATAATTTTGCACTACTTACTGTCTTTCATAATTTCAAGAGAAAAGAACCGACTTTAACACATTGGCGGACAGTAAAAAAAACACAATAGATTTTTATTGTTATGACGGCTATAGCCGTTCACTGTCCGGGAAAGAGTTAACTATTACCAGTCGCCCGCCCATAAGATTCTTTAAAGTTACCCTCGATATATCGGGTTTGCGCTCATCACACCCTGACTTCCTTAACATGGAACCACCTTGGAAATGGCTTATTTTTAACAGAAACAAAATCATCAAAATCGGTTCATCATCATCATCAGCCCATATTCGTATTGATCGGTTCATATCAGCGGGTAGAAAAGCATATAATATACGGTCTAATAACGGGTAAGACTAAAAAATAATAATTACAGACTGCTTTAAAAAGTCTAACAGAATATTCTAGATTAGATTAAAAAAGTAACAGAACAATTTAGTCGTGCTCAACCACAATAGGTCATTAGGACAGAATTTCTGTGCTCATACAGGGTGATTCGAAATACCCTTTTAAGCCGAATCCTACCGTTTCTGTATAATTGTGTTGAGTTTTATTTCAGCTAGTGTCAATGAGCCTGGAAGAGGGTATATCGATCTCCCTACACAAACTCGATCAGCTGATTGTGTTCTTAAGCGATTTCTAAAAAGGAGTCTTTCTCAATTCGACCGTGCATATGTTTTTTTTTATGTTTGTTCGCGGACAACTCCGTCGTTTATGAACACATTTTTATGGTTTTTTCTGTCGGAAAGAAGATATTTCTAAGAGTTTCCCATGATAAGGATTTGAGGGCATGATGCTGGCACCCAACAAATCGAGGGGAACTTTGAAAAATTGCATACTTTCTTCAATTTGCAGTTCTTTTTTTTCTCTAAAATTATTGTAGAACAGAAGACTAAGGCTTATAAGGCTATTTACAATTCACCCTGTATAGTTATGAGGTCATTGCTATTCGAATATTCTTCGATCATTACAACAAAATGTGTGGTAGGTAGTAAAATGACAGTAGTTAACGCGATACCGCATTAATAACTAACTGTTAATATGACACAAAAGATTTTAAGGAAAAAACACATCTGTAGTTAATTTATGGACGACTGGTGGCCTAGTTGTTTCAATCTGCTGTTGTGGGTCCAAATATGGCTTATTTTGACGCACAGAAAAGGAAATCCGGAGCGAAACACACTTTAAAAAATGACTGGATTATTTTTTTTTTCATAGTTAAACTGTCAAAGTCTATGATGAATCGTATTACTGTTTACTCTGTGATAAACTTTTTCTTTTATCACTATGAAGAAGCGATTACAACACTATGAACAACATATACTTATTTTATATATATACTAGTGGACTCGACAGACGTTGTCCGGTCTTAACTATTAATATGAATATTAAAATTAGTATAACCTCCAGGGTGGCCTGTGCTCAGCAGTGGATGTAATTGTTTTCATTCATAAGAACCTTCTCCTATCATTAATAAGCACAACAAAAGAAAAATTAGCGAAATCGGTCCACCCGTTCCAGAGTTATACCATGACAACGAAAAGTGGCATTGATTTTTATATATAAGATTAATAGTTAAGACAGAACAAGGTCTGTCGGGTCCACTAGTCTATATAAATATTACTTGGTACCTTAGACCAAACACAACTAATAAGCCGCGCACCATTTCAGTCTGTCTCTTTTCCACCAAAATGTATGGAAAATGATGTACTTCTGGATCCAAACTGTCGCGCAACAGATATACTCTGTTGCACAGTAAGGGACAGAAGATATTGTCTGTTACTCTTTCACGCTCACATCTTTTTCATATCGTTGTCTCGTTTTATTCTAAACGTCAGTTTTGTATTTTCTTTCGTCATTCTTTGACGTTTTTCTGACAGATTTTCGGGAAAGATATTGGCGAGCAAATATAAAAAAGCATATTTACATACGGTTGAATGTGTTTTCTAAAAAAAACAACCAGTCAACGATAGTGACAAACTAAAGAGATGCAACTACCTATTTTATTTTAAGATCGTTCATCTTTGGACGCTCGCTCTTGTGGGCTTTATTTTTTAAGAAAACTTTAAAAAAGAAAATGTGTGTCAAACTTTGTTTGGAAAGTATGGCAGTAATGACAATTCTCTGCTCGGAAAATCTGTTAGAAAAACGTCAAAGAAAACTAACCATTCTATATAGTTGTTTTTGGTCTGAGCTCGGTACCCCTAACTATTGACAATTTGCAAGTGTTTTGATCCGGCTGTCTAGACACTTTTTTTTTTAAAGTTTTCTTAAAAAACAAAACCCACAAGAGAGCGCGTCCAAAGACGAACGATCTTAAAATAAAATAGGTAATTGCATCTCTTTAGTTTGTCACTATCGTTGACTGGTTGTTTTTTTTTTTAGAAAACACGTTCAACCGTATGTAAATATGCTTTTTTTATATTTGCTCGCCGATATCTTCATCGTTTACGAACCAGATTTGATGATTTATTTTTTTTTGGAAGACATATTTCATAAGGAAGTCAAGGTTTGATGACGGCAGACCCGATAAAACTAGGGGAACTTTAAAAAAATGTATGGCCGGGCGATTAGTAATGGTTGAAGTTGGTTCTTTTTATCACTAACATTATCCTGTAAGGTACGTTTATCCAATAGATATAATTTCGCTAAACACGAGTAACGTTTGATAACTTTTTTGCACATACATACATTTTTTATATGAATAGCACCTACCGATATGTGCATAAAAGTGAAATGTTTACAATACCTAACCTACTGAGATTTACACTAAACACTACAACACTAGTATACGAGTTGATGTAGGTCAATTTTGTTTTTTTTCCGAATTTAGTGTACATTTGACCAGCTTTTGAGATAGTCACAAGCACTATATCATAAATGAGTTTAATCGAGCTTTGTGCTGTACTACTGTATATTTGTACGTAACAGCACTTATAACGATAAAAATAAACACATTTCATTTAATTTCTATCAAAGTATCTTAGAAAACACTAGTGGACGCCCCGCGATTTCATTCGCGTAGTTTAGTAGAAACTGCATCCCAAATTTCAAGCGTCTAACATGAGTCGTTTCTTAGTGCACTCCTACCTATGGTACCTAAGCTACGTCCATACCAAATTTCAAGTGTCTACGTTTAGCCGTTTGGGCTGTGCGTTGATATGTCAGTCAGTCAGTCATCAGTCAGCTTTTCCTTTTATATATTTAGATGAGGTGGTTCAAAAAGTGCATCTACCGAGAAAATGTTAGATACCTAACAGGAAGTATTCTATGTACTCTACGCGGCTCTCATCCGGTGAAGAACAATATCGTTATGAAACTCGCACACAAGGCGTGTGAACCCTATAAAGCTGATAGGCTAACCCCCCATCTAAATTCGGTTGGGTTAACTACGCTTAGCAAGTGCCTCTTCTACCCCTCTTTGGGATGACAACGCGTGAATTGTATAAGTGGTCTAATATTTTCGCGAAACTCACTTATCAAGAAGACAATAAAACCGATAGTTATACGATCTAAATTAATAAAGTCTCTTGGGGTACGCAAGTCTTTCGAAGTATAAAAGGATTATCATAGTTTGAAGGTCTTCAAGTCGCGGGTGAATAGGTACAAGCCCAATAACCTACTGAACAAGTGTGCTCCATCGTAGGCCACATCGCTGCTTAACATTAGGCAGGATGGTGGTCAAACGCTTGTTAATAGTGATAAAAAAAATCTGACTAACTGACTGACAGTTATCGCACAGCCCGAACGGCTAAACATTGGAACTTGAAATTAGGCAGGGACTTAGCTTAGGTGCTGTAGGGGTGCACTAAGATATTCCCGTGTTTTTGGGTAAAACAATGTTTGCCTAATATATTTGTAAACTTTTAATTGAGCAAACATTTGTTCACTCACCCACATACAATACAGTCTGTTTAAAAAAACAAAGAGTTTTGTTGATAGGCGGAACAGTGAACAATATTAATTAATAGACAACGAGTTTAAAAATAAAACGTAAGTAGTAATATTACGTAATAATCTTCCAATGTATAGCGTATACCTTCAAGAATGTATTCTCTTCAAGAATTACTCATCTTTGTCAAGGGAGCATACTATTTTAAAATGTTTACATACTTCGTATTTATTTCTATGGAGGTTACAAAGAACTATCGTAGTTATTGAATCATTTTTTATAGTAATTGATATTTTCTAAGTAGATAGTTAGGTACTAAAGTAGTTATGACACCAAACTATTCGTTTTACTCATGATCAGCCACATAAGGTCCACTGCTGGACGAGAGCCTCCCCCAATGATTTCCAATGAACATTTGTGGGCAAATGCCGATAACCGCTAAAATAATGTTGCGGTTTAACTCACAGAGAGCGCTGCTGCCCTTCCTCTGGAGGGTTCCCTCGGTCGCCTCTTACGACCCCCATGACGGGAAAAGCTAGGCTGGGGTGGTGACACATGTATTCTATTCGCCTACTAAGCATCATCAGGGTTTACAAAGTCCTTGTACTTACCCATAATACTACCACTTAAGATTACCATTGTAGAAAAGGATGAATTGAATTAATGACTCATTTACCTACTAATTGCATCAGACAAACAATAAATGCCCGTGCAGTGACCATTACTATCAAAAACCAGTTAATATAACTTACCTAGTACCACCATAGATACCGCTGGTTTGTAAGTAGGTATAGATATTTTTACGTCCCAAACCAACACGGCATAAAAACACTTAGGCATTTTATCAGGAACATTAAGTACAGCAATAAAATTGGTACTCGTAGCACAATTAACCTTCATCCTTTCTACGTCGGTACTTAATAATTAAAAGCACACATTCTTTATGCGAGATAATAAACAGACACAAGTCTTTATCCGCAATACGATCGCCAAAGCTCGCTGGCGTCGTCTA
Organism: Conopomorpha cramerella; assembly: GCA_012932125.1. Lineage (NCBI taxonomy): Eukaryota > Metazoa > Arthropoda > Insecta > Lepidoptera > Gracillariidae > Conopomorpha > Conopomorpha cramerella. The sequence continues at coordinate 20,454 of SJJU01005265.1, forward strand.
GGCGCCAACCCGAGTTCGAAATAACCGTCTGCCATCGGTCTGGCCTCGGAGCTGCGGGGGAACGACGCGACTGTCGGCTGTGAGCAATACGCCTCACTGATTCATCCATCACACACTTGAAATAAAACAAATAAATAAAAAAATAAATACACTTCACGCCTTTAAACCCAAAGAGGGGTAGGCGGAGGCACTTGCTAAAGCAAATACCCACGGTTCACCAAGCGTGACAGGGGGGTGAGCCCATAGCCGTTATAGGGTTCACACACCTTGTGGTGTGCGGGTTTCATCACGATGTTGTCCTTCACCGTACGAGCGTAGCGTTGAAATATAAAAAAACAATAAGTTTTGAAAACTCCGAAAAAAGCTCCACAAATGCAATCAAACAAACAAATGCATAAGAAGCACGATGCATCAAAATTATTTAATACAAACACAGGCCTCAGGCAAGGTGGACTGATGATTACATTACAGACCTATTTCATTACTACTTGCTAATAACGAAAGTTACAATGTTTCGTCTTTTGCACACCTCAAGGAAATGTCCAATGATAGAAAAGAACTAAACACTTACTGTGCTGCACACATTTGCAAAAAAGAACAGCGCTACTCTGCATTGTTAGTAAAGGTCTCGAAAGCTGTTCAAGTGCAAAATTAAAAGCGGACAAACAATTTATTCAAAGTCGATATACGTCAACTACATAGTATTTTTTTTTACTTTTCAAGAATACGGCTAAGTATAACTTCGCAAAGTAAAAAATATCATAATCATAACCGGACATCGATTAAAATCATACTGAAAACAAAAACATGACAATGTTTTGACACCATATTTAGTGTTATCCGCCAACCATTTGACAGTCGACGACAACAATAACTTCAAAAAAGGAAGAAATACCATTGAGTAGATAAGTAATATGTATATCTGTGAATGTTGCCAGTACCTACGTAAAGATTTCGAGGACATGTTTTTAATTTAAAAAGAAAACAAGTTTGGAAAGCGTATTCAGGGCAATGAACTCGTAAAAACGTCCGAGAGCCTAGGTCGAATGGCAATGTTTTTCGTTAAC
>SJJU01005266.1:0-20717 GCA_012932125.1 Conopomorpha cramerella
GGACAGAAAACATTTTCTCTTACTCATTCACTCCTGCTAGTTTTCATATTGTTGTCTCGTTTTATTCTAAACGTCAGTTTTGGATTGAAAGTCTACTTGTTTTTGGTTTGAGTTACAGACAGTTTACAGTTATTTTACCTTTGACAGATGTCAATATACAGGGTGCAAAAAAGTTATGGGCCCTGGAGGGGAACTGCTTTAAATCCTTTAGTTAGCTCATTTTACTGAAAGGAAACATTCCTATAATCGAGTGTAATTTTTTTATTTTTAGTCGGTTCGATTCCCGGTTGATACCAGCAAAATTTTAAAAATATTTTAATGCAGTTTTGTTTCTTTTTAAAAATAAACGAATGTTTCCTTTCAATAAAATGAGCTAACTAAAGGATTTAAAGCAGTTTCCCTCCAGGGCTCATAACTTTTTCCACCCTGTATACGCCAGCCGCGGCTTTCGACTATAACAGTCAAAGGTAAATTAACTGAACGGTCTGTAATTCTCCTGCCTTTGTGTGCATACCTAAAATGACAGAAATATGGACGTCAGTCTGTCAAATAAATTCATCGTCATGGGAAATTGTCAATAGCTCCAAGCAAATATTTACCTTGTAACGAATTATCACAGTATCGCCTAATAAAACATTTCTTTTCATTAATAAAATAACCAATAAAACAATTTATTCACTGAAGATAACAAAGTTATTGCTTTATGTGATTAGAGTATTTATAATACTCTTCATTGATTCGAAAACAAAACAACATTATCATAAAATATAATAAAAAACAAATGGGGTAGGAAATTCAGGAACTATAGGCTAACAACATAACAGAGAGCCCTCGGGGGAACTTGTTAGTATTATTTTTCGAAGTGTAGTAAAAAGTAAATAAAAATGAGAATCGACCAACAGTGAACAAAAATCGTCTGATGATGATGATGAAACGTGAGATTTATCATAATCATAATTTAGACTTAGTAGCAGTAAAATATTTTTTTAAAGAAACGTACACTGACATTATATCAATAGTTTAAACCGTGCTAAAAAAAATTAAACCTCGCGCGGAAAACGTATCAACATGTCGTTAGTGTGACGTGTTGAAACAGTGACTTCTTGAGGGTAGTTCCGGATTCGCAGCCAACCAGTGAAGTACTCCAGTCAGCTCGTGGCCACGGCACACGTAACTGTGTCGAAACGTCCAGCAAATAACGAAGGTAAGTTGAATGCTTATTATTGGCTAATTTCGCGATGCAATACTCGGTTTAAACTATTAGTAGCAGTAGTTTTGGAATATTCGATACTAGCGCCATTAGTTCCTCAGTTTCCCGTCCAATTTGATTGCTTGTTTCTATAGAGTTGTGCAACTGTGTTACTTTTTACTTAATCGACTTATTTTACTGATACCAAAAATTGATTGGGCCCTATATTTTAGCTCCTTACGAATAGTTATCTATTACATTAGCATTTTTTAGCATTCACAACTGACCTTATACAATAATTATACAAGATATAGGTACCTTCGTATAGAGGTCAGTGAAACTGAATGAAGAAAAAAGAAAAAGTTGTAATAGACAATCAATTTTTTTTGCAATATTCCTATTTCATACAAAAAACATTTTTCCAAACCGTCTTGTATCGCTTAGTTGAATTTATCCACTTTCCGATGTCATCTGTAAAGAAAGAGTAATTAGTATTAGTATGTGAGAAAGTCAATATATTCTTCTGCTGGGCTGATCGATTTATTTTTGGAACCAATCTACAAAAGGCATGAGAAGGAATAATGAGAAATTACGTTGAATAAGTATGTCAATAGGGATGGAATGACTTATATCGATAAATGAGAAATGACATTCTGAAACTCCGTACCGTGACGTTTTTAAGTTATTTTATTTAATGTGTGCAAGAAGGATAGCGCTAGATTAGTGGTAAAACGCTGTCACTGTCGCCCAAGACAAATATTACTTTGACATGTCATGGCATGACCTCCGATCTCCACTTAAAACGTCATTTGTCTTACTATCGTTTTTTTGTGCAAAAATACAAATTATGCTCTAGCGGCGCATAAAAATAAGGCTATTGTATTTTTTTAAATTTAGTTTAATATTTTCTGAAAAGATGACGCTGACGGTGTTCTATGTCGATCATCAATCAAACCTAGCAACAACTTCAATAAATATTGAAAGAAATGTCATGTCGTAGCTGTAAGAGTCTGACTGACAATCGACACAGAAACTAGTAGTGACCTCTTGTCATAGAGAAAAATAAGTTTAAAAATGCTTATTTGGTTATTGTTTCAGAATACGGTCTAGGTTTGAATATAACATGATTGCAGATTTTGATAATAAGATCCAGAAGGACATACATCGACCAGATTGGTGATGTCTTGGCGGAAGGTGGCGTGAAAAGTACTCGAAACCGGAGGTCATGTATGAATGTAGATGGATCGAAAGGGGTATGTCAGGACCGTGACAAATGGAGATCTGTATCTGTCTAACCCTTTGGGAGACAGGCGTGAAGTGTATGTATGTATGTCTATATTTCACATAAATTATTTTACTTCGTTACATGATCGATGAACTAAATATTATCGATATAATCTATGGGATTATAGGCTCAATCTCTAGCGACCTTTGCTGATAACGCCAGATAAGCAAAATATCTCTATTTCAAGTATTTAAGAATCAGTAGACTTCAATCGCAAGTACGTCGAAATACCTTCCAAAATATATCTCTTAGTCCCTACACCTAAATTTCTTAGCTAATTAGTACGTAGTCTGCTTGTGGGTGTATTCTTTTCCGTGTCGCCAACTACCCAATTCAGCTATGAAATGGGACTAAGGCTGAATTGGGACTAAGGGTTTACTAGAAGGTACAGCGTGGTATCACTCACGTTTTTTATTCGATCCCGTGGGAATTTCGGGATAACATATAGCCTATGTCGACCGGGGATGGTTTACTTTACGACGAAATAATTTATCCAAATCCGTCTAGTAGTATTTGAGTTTACTCCTTACAAACATCCATACAAAAATACAATTCTTTGATATTGGTATAGAAAAAAAAACAAGCTAGTCAACTTTGAATTTGGAAACTATGGTACATCAAACTCATGGAAACCACGTTCTTCATTCCAATTGGTTACAGAGATTCTTTAGATGTTCTTCTTAATTGTCTGACACACGTCATCGATTCCACTGTGTGTGAATGTAACTGTGTCGAAATGCTGTAACTGTATCTTTGATTAATTCGCATTGTATTCCCCGGTATAAACTTTTAATATAATGCCAGTGCGCGTTTCTATTAAAAAAACTCTATGGATATTATTTTTTTAAACTTTACCCCCATGGCTGGCTTAGATCATTATAACTTACAAGCCATCAATTTTATTGGTTTGATTTATTTTAAAGGATTTTTCCAAGTACCATGATTGAAGATGATGCTTTCACTAATTGAATGAAACAAAGTGTTATGTTGTATGTAGCTTGTTTATTTTTTCTTAATAGACACAATTCACTTACACTAAATTTGTATAATCGTTTTCAAAATCTAAAACAGGTTTATTAACAGATATCGTTACCTTATAATACTAAACTAACTAACTTAACCATCAGTATTAGGTAATGGGGAATTTTCTTTGACGTTTTTGTGACAGATTTTCGGGCTTACAACTGTCATTACTGTCATACATTCCAAACAAAGTTTGACTGTAATACTTTCCAAACAAAGTTTGACAGTAATACTTTCCAAAAAAAGTTTGACAGTAATACTTTCCAAACAAAGTTTGACAGTAATACTTACCAAACAAAGTTTGACTGTTATACTTTCCAAACAAAGTTTGACAGTAATACTTTCCAAAGTTTGACTGTAATACTTTCCAAACAAAGTTTGACAGTAATGATAGTACTAAGATCGAATATCTTTCAGAAAAGCGTCAAAGAAAATTCCCCATTACTAGACCACGTCATACAGTGCGTGGACCACAACCGGGGAAAACATTTAAACGGAGATTGCTAAGGACATTTTAAGTTACTCTCAAAAATTCTTCATGTTCCTAAGTTCATATTTATAGAGATAATAGCACACAAAGTTAAATCTTACAGCCCGCTAGCAATGTGCTCCAAGAAATAAAGGACAAGACATATTAGGCACTGCGATTGGTTGAAACTTGCTAAGTCACTCGATGTGTGACATAGCAGCCAATCACAGCGCGTACTTGCTATATGTCTTGACGCCCTTGCTAGGGCTGCAGGTGATGTATTCTGCCATAGCGATAATATCGCACGGTCTTGGTACGGGGCACGTACTTGGTAGATGTCTCATTGACATTTCAAATGTCCGTCGAAAACGATGATCAAAGTGACAGCAACAAGTTGTTACTTTATACACTGAAAATACTAGTTATGTTTTAATTTGAACTAAGCGAGACCATAATGATTCAATTACTGGTTACTTATAGACCCTGCGATTTTAATATTTTCCCCGGTTTTGGGCCACACATTGTAAACTGTATGTAAAAGGACCCCGAGAAAGTCTTAGAAACGTTGTTGGGCCAATTTTTTGCCTCGGGTAATGACATTTTGTATGGGCATTTTGTTTTTCTATTCCCCACGTTGTCTGCATAGTAAAAGTTGTTCATATTGATCAGCCCAACAACGTTTTTAAGACCATTGCTCGGAGTAGTTTTACACTCTGTATGTAACATTTTGGTGACAACTGATTTTAGTGATGGGACAAAATAAATGAAACGAAAAATGAACAAAATTTTTCAATACATTGTATATATCCATTTTGTTGAGTAAATAAAAAACATTTTATCAATTGATTAATTTGATAAAGAATAATTTGAAAGATACTATAACTCAATATTGTTCACCGGGTATATAGGCTCATATACCCGGGGAACAATATTGAGTTAAAAACTAATTTATTTATTTACACTATCAACTATCCCATTACTAAAAACAGTTGCCACCAAAATGCTACATAGATATCGGGGTTTAGTAATTACAATATTTAAACCTAGTTGATAGGTATTGTAACACATAAACGAAATAAATTATTATGATTATTATCAGGTTTAAGCTCCAGTCACACATAGACGGTACGGTACGGACTGTGTCTCTCGGGCCTTTCGAACGAAATTCGAATGTTAACTCAGTTCAAGAAAATTGTTATGTTACGCTACAGCTGTTTTACATAGTCTATGAAAGAGATAAAAAGCAACAGCTGTAAATAAATGATTATGATATATGTTGTAAATGATTAACAAGAGACCTCAACGAAGTATCTAGTTTGCTATTTTCTCAAAAGATGACGCTACGGCTCGGATGTTCTATGTCAATCAATCAAACTTTCTTTGACAGAAACTTCTTGCAAATACTTCAATCAATATTAAACAAGTGTCACGTCGTATTTAGCTGATTGACAAAATCAAAATCAAGGAAACGGTGTTTATTAATTGGAGTCTTATCTTTTTTGGAAAATCGTCAATTTGTGTATTCTGAGCATTTAAAGCCATAATGGCTATCTACAAATATATATTTAACAAAGATATTGTAGACGCTTCATAGACAATATTAAATTTAGTAGTATATGTATGTATTTATTTATGTAGGTACGTACAGGTTCTAAAAGTTTATATTATTTTTCTAAAACCTCAAAAGTGAATTTCAATAGGTTATCAGATTTATTTCAGTACGTCAGTGTAAAATAAACACGGAAAAGAAATCTTATGATCAGAGACAGCCAAACAATGAGTAAATATTCTTTCTTTAAAACCTCTTAGAAATTTTTGACGGTCTGTATCAAAATACAACTTATTCAAGTTGTATTTTGTGTCAAAGTATTAAAACGCAAGTCAAACCTTATCGAAAGAGTTACTGAACAAAATTGCACCTTCTTCAATACAGAAAAAGGTTCATTTTTATTCGGTAAACAATAACGTACACCTCTAGCACAGGGCTCCAAGAAAGAAGTGACAAGACATATAACACGCTGTGATTTGTTGAATCAAGCTGATTCGCACGAAACGTGACATAACAGCCAATCATAGTACGTATATGTTCCATGTCAAGTCTTTCTTGACGCGCGTGCTAGGCCTGCAGCTTGTCAAAAAAGTCTTGAAATTCTGAACTGGCAACACTCTATGGAGAAACGTCAGATTTTGACAGCATTTTTCATAGAGATTGTTGCCATGTTTAATTTCTATTCTTTTTTGCTAAGCTGTACCCTATTCCCGTTGTATTTACTTCTTTACCTTGTTCCACGCGACGACACCGTACGAGAGGCCGGCGCCGAGCGCGAACGCTAGTACGTAGGGCAGATACTTGAGGGACGGCCCGTTTCTCTTGCGCATCAGAGCTGATATGAAGCTCAGCTTGCCGTCAGAGTATGGCGGGTAGCGGGCGCTGTGGACAGTTTCACTTTTCTTAGTACAAAAATCAGACTAAATGTTCATTGTCATGTTTAATAGAAAATAGAAATAGAAAAAAGTTTATTACGTTAACTTAAAATTATTTACACATTTTCATGTTGGAAGCCTCCTTTTAAGCGTTAAGCCTGTATCAGGTTGCTTCGCTCTTCCGTGATTTTATACAATAAAAGTCAACAAAGATTACAAAGTTTATTTAGATGAGTACAAGAGAATAATAACAATAAAGAACAAGAATAATAACAATAAAGAACAAGAATAATAACAATAAAGAACAAGAATAATAACAATAAAGAACAAGAATAATACTAAATAAATAGTATTTGTGTATGTGTGTATGTACGTGTATGTGTAGTGTACGTGTATGTGCTGTGAATGTGTATGTGTGGGTGTATGGGTGAAGGTGCGTTTAATAGTTGAAAGTAACAAACTAACGGTACGTTCACACGGAGTCGTGTCTTACTTACTCTGTTGGATCAGATTTTTTGTCGGATCGGGGTCAGTGGCAATAGTATTTCAATGCTAGAGTGCACAGGAGCATTCGATTCGGCTATTTTTTTATTATTAAAAAACTACTATTATTATTAAATAGCCGAGCTTATAGCTCTATATCCTTCTTTTCGATAAGCTCCTATTAATTTCTTACTTTTCCATTTTTTTTAATCAGGTACAAACCCACCACCAGTCCGAGCCTTATCTGCCCCCGTGGATATTCTCTGGAGACGAGCGTGTCTACATTCTTTTGCCTAGTTTTCTTTTATGGGGCCAAAGATAAAAAATGTAACAAAGTGTAACTCACGCAGCCAACTTCTCCCCGATGACAGCAAAGTTCCTGATGAGGCAGCTCTTCTTGTGCGTGAAGGTGTCAAAGGTCGCCTTGCCGTGGTAAGCTCCCATCCCACTATGACCCACGCCTCCGAAGGGCAGAGTTTCCACTGTGCAACATAGATTTTTTTTTATACTACACTATTTTTAATCAAACGAATGCAGTGTTATTATCTAAGATAAACTCGAGCTTATCATTGCTAACCTTTTAACCACTATTGTCTTATGTATCAAACATAGCGGACCAGTAATTTAGAATTTTATGGTAAACATAATTCAAATTCTCAAAAACAATATACGTTATATTTGGCGGTTAAAAAGTTTGGCGGGCTCGGTAAAAAACATTAAGGCCCCGTATTCAGAATATGTGCACGCAGAACCACTTTTGTAAGTCACATGGGCGATTCTAGTTCACGCAGAAAACAATGAAAACTGGTGTGGATAGAAATATTTTTTTTTGCGTCACGCGTGTTTATTGTGATTGACTCGCTCTTTTCGCGCCTTTGTACTTTTGACATATCGCATAGTTAGAACAAAAAGGACCCAATACGAAATCTGATTTTGTAATATAAGTTTTGTATCTTTTATGTTAAGGTTCAATTTTATAAAATGACACATTATGTTTTTTTTTGTCACTTTTGTTCTAACTGTGTGATATGTCAGCAGATAGCCTCATGTCACCCACTAAATTAGTTCTTAATGTTATTAATAAGTAAGGAGATACAGTGCTAATTTTCCGACCTAGGCGTCTAACGTCGCCCGTGTTGCGCGCTTTCAAACTGTCAGTCAAAGTGATTGACACATTGACACTAATGACAGGACTAGCGTGGGTGATGCCGCTATAGATTAGCATTGACTGTAACGCCCTATTAAGTACCATGGGGGAATTTTCCAATTTGGTGGATTTTTGATACTATTTCTGTCATTAATGTCACACAATATGACATAATGACAAAAAGAGGGGGCAAAAATGTATGTTTTCAAATCACCTTCTCGGAAAATTCCCCATGTATTATAGTGGATGCATCGGATAATTGAAACTTAGAACACTAAAACACATAAAACATTATTATTATTATTAGAGTAATTTCTATGAAGTGATAAAAGTAGACAACTAATTACTTTTGAAATGTATGTTAGTGCAAATACAGACATAAGAGCAAATATAAGCCATATATCTACAGACATAAGAGCAAGTTTACAACACCGCCACCAAGTCCATAAATCTACAATGATTTATTTCAACGTGTTTATAATGTAGTGTCAATTAAGATGAAATTGCATTGCTCTATGACCCTAAGCGACGAATTCTCTAACGCTTTACCAAATTAAGTGCCCCAATCTCATCCTGTCTTTGTCATTCTGTACACAAAAGAGAGAGAGACAAGACGCGATTTAGCTCATGATTTTTAAATGCTTTCGTTAGTCATAAAAGAAAAAAAGAAATACACTTCACGCCTTTAATCCCAAAGAGGGGTAGGCAGAGGCACTTGCTAAAGCAAATACCCACGGTTCACCAAGCGTATTTAACCCAACGTGACAGGGGGTGAGCCCATCGCCGTTATAGGGTTCACACACCTTGTGGTGTGCGGGTTTCATCACGATGTTGTCCTTCACCGTACGAGCGTTGCGTTGCGTACATAGGCTCTGAAAAAGAGTCCCATTGGTACACGTCCAGTAGCCGGACTCGAACCCGGGACCTCCCGGTTACAAGTCAAGGGTCCGACCAACTGGACCACAGACGCTCCGCCGTTAGTCATGTTGTCTTGAAATTGTATATATCCTACGGCCTCATTTAGGGATACGCGTCGTGTCGTGTCAGACACTCATACATTTTTTTATTCATCGTCCGTCAAGAACGATTACTAATGTATGGACGCCCCACGCGACGCGCCGCGTGACCTTAACCCTTAGCTGCATAGTGATGTAATACTATATCAGTATTTTCCTCGATTTTTTTTCTTCTAGCCGTACCATCTGCAGATTTTTTATTCTAAATAATTGTCAAAGGTACAACTAATACGTATGAACGCAGTTTTGACTTTAGACTACTTTAAATTTTTTTCCCATGATGCAGGCCACATAATTAAAGAAGGATAGGTTTTTATTCAGACAAAAAAAAAATCATGCAGTTAAGGGTTAAATGGGGTCTAACTGCACAATATGATATATAGAAGAAACCCTTTTGAAAAGGAAAGTGTTGTTTATCTAAACGATTGTGAGATGCTATTGCGTTATTGAGTGATTACTCTGTAAATAAGACGACGTTCATACGGTGAAAGACAACATCGTGATGAAACCCGCATACCACAAGGTGTGTGAACTCTATAAAGGCGATGGGCTCACCCACTGTCACAAGTTAAGTTAAATACGCTTGGTGAGCCGTGGGATTTTGCTTAGCAAGTGTCTCTGCCTACTCCCCTTTTAGATTAAAAGGCGTGAAGTGTAGTGCTAAAACTATTATTTTTTAGGTCTTTAAATCCGTCAGACTCAGAACACAACTAATACAAGGAAAATCATATGAATCATGCTATATTGAACCTAATGACACTTTAATGTCTATAGGTAAATAGATTTTTATTGGGTAATTAATCAAATTGTTCAAGGTGCTCTTGACGTCCTTGTGCTCCAAGTTTTGCTAAGAACGGTTTCTAAGCAAAAATGTACATTAGAACAAACTTCTTGAATATTACGATGGAGTTGGATTAGTGGTAGTGAGTAGGCCAGTAGAAGGGTCGCAAGTTCGAATACTTCGAACGTGCTACAATAATGAGCTGATATATTTGTTGTGTGTGTGTGTTTGTGTATGTAGGTAAGTATTATAAGATAATCAGACGCTGCTACAGTCTACGGGGTATCCTAATTTTGGGATAAATTAACATGTAAAAGATCAAAAAATAACGCGTAAAATGTCCCGGTACATTTCTATTATTATGTGTAACAATTGCCATACGAAAAATACCTTTATCGTATAGAACATTTTCCCTACGTGTAGAAAAGCAATATTGAATTCGACAACATTCTCCATCTCCCTCACCAACAGCACAAGAGTAAAAGAGACAGACGACCAAACCTCCAAGGTGCATAGCGGTGTCGTTGACGCACATCCCACCGCATGAAGTTTCCGTCACGACCCGCTGGAGCGTCCGCCGGTCGTTCGTGAACACGTACATAGCCAGCGGCTTCTCTCTATTAGCCGGCGTTTATAATATATTGTTAGCTTGGTATTTACAGAAGCGGGAAATTGGCAGTCCAAAAAGGTCGGTATTATTTGTGTACTGGCAAGTTATAAAATAGACAAGAATTTTTTTTTCATTTTTAAATACTGGCAAGATAAGAGTTAGACTTTTTTAAAAACAAATACTTTTTTCAAGCAGTTCATGGACTTGAAAAAACTGGCAGGTTACATAATAAGCGATATTTTTTTTAAATGGGTTTGTTTATATTTTTTAGTCAATGTTCATGACGAAACTGTTCCGTGCCACTAGTTATTTACAGAAAAGTTGTAAAGGGACTTGTAAGGATATGTACAGAATTAGAACATAGATCTGGTGATGAAAACACTTAATGGACTGCTATTATTACAAGATGCTATTATTCTAAGAGCTATTAGTAGAAAACTTACATCTACATACAACATAAAGCCACCACCATACTTACGTCACATCTTTAATATTATTCGTACTGAACACCACCATTCAAGCATACTACCTCCACCATTACATTTTTCTATAATATATACGAAGGGTTTCCTAAACTACATCCTTCACCATAGATTAGTAACGGCTAAAAACACAAGCGATAAGTGATATATTTACATGTTCAACAATTTGAGCAAAACGAGAACAAGCCAAAGGTATCAGTACAAAATTTTGAATTTGGAATAATTACTTTGTTTACGTCGAAACATCACGCGCAAAAAGTTTGCAGCACAAAAAGTATTCACATTTGAAAAAAAAGTAAAGTCAAACTTTATCGCGTGAAAATTTTTGCGGGTGACGTTTAACGTGTTTTTTTTTTAAATGTCCGCGTCCTTACCGCCATAAAACATAATCGTATCGTTGTAGCAAATGCTGCCAGAGCGTGTCTGCTCATTGAAGAGTTTTTGCAACCTCTTCTCTGTGCTGAACACGTAAAGTACTAGTGGATGCTCCCTGAAATGTTCCACCCATGATGGCATTTTAATACCTGTCAGTACAGACTGACAGGTGATGTAATGTTTGACGTGCTAGATTTAATCTTTGTTGTGCAGATGCTATGACATATTTTGTTGAAACATAACAAAATTGAATTCATTGATATGACCATTTTGTAGCCCACACGAAATTTTTTTAATAATGTTTGTATTGAATGTGTTAAGTTCACAACTACGTGATGTCAATGACAATAGAAAAAAAAAAACAAAATACATATAAAAAAAAGAAAAATGTAGCACGATATTTCGAAGGCATATTTTTTACGTTAAAACCAGCTTTTTAAGTCGTAATTATAATGAATATGATTAAAGTTATAATTTATCCATTTAACATTTCCAACAGTTAATCGGAAAAGCCAAGGGCATGGTCACGTGCTAGGACGTTGTACAGTCGGTATCAAAAGTTTTACTTTTAATAAGGAATTGAATATATTGCACAAAATATGTATGGATTGTAAAGATCAGAGCTATAGACGTAAATGTTTATTATGAGTTATAGTGATAGTAGAAAATACATGAAGTATTTTATGACCCCGACTGTACCTACGTGCAATCTTTGATTCATTATGGGAGAGAAACAAAAACGATATCGTTTATCGATAAAGTTATGTAATGGCGCGCCTGCGCTTGCATGCAAGACTGGTTTTTTTAATTCAAGGACATCTCGGAATATTTTTAGTTGGAAACGCTTGTTTATGGTCATTCAAACATTCATACTTCGTCTCTATTTATATTCACTTTGTAGCTATTTTTCAATGGCACATACGTTTTCCTACGATCTGATGTCCTATGATAAGGACATACAATTAATATATACGATACAAAATGACGATTCAATAAAAATGGTGGATAAGGTGAGGTTCTCTCACGTAATTTTTTTTTATTATTTTTAAATAGATTTTCTTTGACTTGCGGTGCGAACGAGGAATTTTATAAAACAGATTTTGGTTTTCTGTCACACTACCGGTTAAAAAAACGTTTTTTTTTAATCTTGTTTATTTTATAAACCATACATCATTATGATTAAGCCGGCTATTTAAAAAAAAACGTTAATGAGAGAATTAGGAAACGATGTATGCTTGCTTATGAACTATGTATGCTTAGATCTTTAAAACTACGCAATGAACGATTTTGACGCAGTTTTCTTTAGTACATAGAGTTGTTCTTGAGGAAGGTTTGTGTATAATACATACATATAATATGAGAGAAATACGGCATAACAACGTTTCCCAGATCTACTGGTCTATACAACGTGTAAAGGACACGTTGAATATATATAAAAATCAATGCCACTTTTCGTTGTATACTATGTAATATAAAAAACAATGCCTTTACCGATTTGGCAAATTTTGGTCTTGAATTATTCGTGGAAATCCAGAGATTTGTACGTAGAGAAAATTAAAAAAAATCGCCTGTTATTTGGGATGCAGGTACACTAGTATTTTATAGTATTTAATAGTATTTTATAAAATTTAAAAATAACTCTTAACGGATAATTTTATAGTGATTCTTGAGAAAAGTTTATATGTATATACCTACACAATACTGTTAATTATGTATATACCTCTAGAAATAACAACGTTTGCCGGGTCAGCTAGTACCTTGTAAATTTTGAAAATAAATGATTAGGGAAAGTATATTACGCGATCGCACCGCAGTCGCAGGAAGCACTCAGGATTCACACCAAACTCAAGGCAACGTTTTACAATGTTCAACGGAAATTGATCCGTCTCTAAAATGTAATAACGTTCATATCGGCATGAGCAACCGGCGTCCAGCCGACGTGCCGGCTTTCGAAAAGTAATTTGAACTATAATAAGATTACCAGACGTATCAATTTTCCTTAAACATTACAATATACGTTTATTGTTTAAGCGTGAATTAGTACCTTAGAATTACGATTTTCCGTTCTTATGTAACTCTTCCAACATTGTTTGTTGATGCAAAACTATGTTTATACGATTATAAGAGCTCTCTGTGAGTTAACGCCACTGCGATCGCCAACCCGCCTGCCAAGCATGGCAATTATTGGTATTTACTCTCATTGGGAGGCCCACGTCCAGCAGTGGACGGCATATGGCTGATGATGATGATATCATAAGAGTTGGAACGATGACGCAAAATAAAATATACATAATACATCCATGGACATTATCACACACAAATCACTCGAAATTCAGCACAAACGCACACACACACACACACAAATACACACACACACACACACACACACACACAAATACACACACACACACACAAAACAGCACACTAATATCGTCATTGATATTGAACTACTATAATAGCACTGTAATGGCTATCAAGTTTGTAAAGTTACATAATAAAAGCTGTACATATAAGCTATATATAAGCGTATGCGCGGTGTTACTTGCGCTTTTTTTTTCGTTCCCGTGGGAATTTCGCGGTAAAATATAGCCTATGTTACTTGTGGATAATGTAGCTTTCGAATGGTGAAAGAATGTGTAAAAACGGTTCAGTAGTTTTTGAGCCTATTCATTGCAACTAAACAAACAAAGGCTTCCTCTTTATAATATTAGTGTAGATTACATTATAATAATTCATTATAAACGACGATACATAAAACACTCACACACACACACACACACAAAGAAATTTGACCCTTACCGTTCGTTGATGAATTTAATAGCCTCATAGGCATTTTCAATTGGCACTATGGGCAATATTGGGCCGAATATCTCGTCCTGCATTGCTTTGTCGGTCGATTTTACGTTGGCAAGTATTGTCGGCTCGATGAATAGATCCTTCTGGTCATATTTACCGCCGATTGCGATTTTGGACTTGTCCGCGTCGAGAATGCTTTGGAGGCGGCTGTAAAGGGCGATATGGTATAATGTTAAGTCAAATTCATAAAGAGCGTCTGTAGTCCAGTTGGTCGGATACTTCACTTGTAACCGGGAGGTCGCGGGTTCGAGTCCGGCTACTGGACGTGTACCAATGGGACTCTTTTTCAGAGCCTATGTACGCAACGCAACGCTCGTACGGTGAAGGACATCGTGATGAAACCCGCACACCACAAGGTGTGTGAACCCTATAACGGCGATGGGCTCACCCCCTGTCACGTTGGGTTAAATACGCTTGATGAACCGTGGGCATTTGCTTATTAAGCAAGTGCCTCTGCCTACCCCGCTTTGGGATTAAAAGGCGTGAAGTGTGTGTATATATGTTAAATTCATACTTCACATTTCCCGTCCTGCGTCAAAAGATTGCAATACACTGGAGAGCAGTGGCGTGCACTGGCTTTTACGACAAGGTAGGCAGTAATCCTCAAGGATTGACACCTATGTATAGGTAACTTGTCTTTACGATATATAGGTAACCTACCTATCTAATCACCCACAAAACACAGGACCTTCGTTACCCTGTGTCGTGAGGACAACAAAAAAAGATCTAGCAATAACTCTATTATTAGGTCGGGTAGCCAAAATACTAAGGTAGGCAGTGTCTTTTGCCTATATGGTGTGCACGCCACTGTCTTTACGTCACATAAGTAACCTAACTATCTAATCACCCACAAAACACAGGACATTCGTTGCCCTGTGTCGTGAGTACAACAAAAAAAGATCGAACAATAACTCTATTAGGTACCATTAGGTCACCATATAGGTCGGGTAGCCAAAATACTAAGGTAGGCAGTGTCTTTTTGCCTCAGCAGTGCACACCATGTGCACGCCACTGCTGGAGAGGAATATAAATAAATAAATAAAAATATTTTATTTCAGTTATAACACAACACAAAGTAGATACAGAGTTCTTAAGCACAACGAGTTAAACTAATCAAATACCTAGTTTCCTAAAAGTAAAATATACAGGATGAGACCCAAATACCCTTTAAAGATGGATTCCGAGAATAATCAGAATCAGCTGATTGAGTTAGCACGGGGAGATTGTTTTATTTTTCGTCAAGTAGCATTGACACTTGCTAAAATGGGCAGACAAAAACTAAGCTACAGCTTAAATAGGTATTTCCGGATCACCCTGTATAAAATATCATACAATGCGCTGCTCACAACCGGGGAAAACATTTTAAACTGAGATTGCTAAGGTCGTTTCAAGTTACTATCACATATTCTTCATGTTTCCAAGTTCATATTTATTGATATAACAGCACAAAAGTTACATTTTACAGGTAATGTATTCTGCCATGGCGATAACATCGCACGATCTTGGTACGGGGTACGTACTTGGTAGATGTCTCGTTGACATTTGAATGTCCGTCGAAAACGATGATCAAAGTGAGAGCAAACAGTTGTTAGCTAATACAATGTAGTTTGTTTATTTTAATTTTATTTTTAACTAAGTGGGACCTTAATGATTACAATTACTGGTCACTTATAGAGCCTCTGATTTTAATATTTTCCCCTGTTATGTATACACTGTATAAAGAGCTCTGTAGCTGCATCGTTCTGGCAACAGCGTCAAATGTTGTACAGTCGACCGAGAATATACTCTACCATCCTAAGGTTGAAACTCATATGAATGTCACTAAACATTAAGGTTCATTGTTCACTTATCACAGTATACCAACTGTACCTTATTGATGTTTTAGTGACACAGGAAATGTCATCGAAACTTATAGACCATTTTCTTGGCCGACCGTACATTGTTGTCTTTCTTAGACCACCAACATTTAATTAGTGATAAAACCAGCAATGTATGTTTACCTACATCGTTTGATGTAGGCCAAGTGCAGTCACTGCCAGAGCTCATTGCTCTTCAAGAGTGTAACAGACTTGAAATATTGATGACCGTGTGCGAATTCTCCCGGGACATTTATTTATAGCGAAATTAAACAAAGAAACACTATAAAGTTAAAAAATATTTAGAAGTAGCGATTTACCGAAATAATCTTTCACTTCAGAATTAATGCTTTAATTACCTACGATACATTATGCATATTTACACAGATAACGTTTTATCATACTCGTATCAGCCACCGTTGCAAATGTGTTTTATGCTGCACAATATTAATAAAAGCGAATAATGATGGCTTATTATTCTTTCTACACACTGCTTTAAATTCTCGTGTGGAATTCCATTATACACACATCAAGTGTCTAGGGATCAAGTACATTTTAGAAGATTGCAATCAAGAATATATTTTACAAAAACTGACTTCATTCATAATTTATTCAAAATGTGGTGATAAGTCATTGATACAGGCATGGGGAAATAGGTAGGAGACCAATCCAAGAAGATTAGATTTGATTTAAATAAATTAGATTTTTTTTTAGAGCTAAAAATGTACTTTTGATGTGTGTATTTGAAAATCGACCAACTTATGTTTTTTGTATAAATAATAGTAATAAATAACAACAGACACATTGTCTTCATCCCATGTTTGATGTGTGCATATTCGATATACCTACACATACATTATCATAAAAGGTCCAGCCGCTTCTGAGGAATTTGGTAACAAACACCCCGACACGAGGGAGTTTTCTATTATTTAAATAGGATACTTACCCGAAATGTCTTGCGTTAACTATGCGGCACAGGTCGGGCGAGTTCTGAGGATCCTCGCCGTACCATTCCTTCAGGATCTTCCTGGCTTCGTTCAGAAACTTGTCCTGGACTTCCTTGGTGCACAGGACATAGTCAGGAGCGATGCACGTCTGTCCACTGTTTATGAAGCGTCCCCACAGGATGCGCTTTGCTGTTACTTCCATGTCCACTGTGCTGTCTATGTAGACTGGGCTGTGCGGGGGAAAATGGTCTTTATTGTAAGGACGGAGATCAGACAGGAGCATACGAGGCTGGTCTAATTTGCTTTTTTATTGTCAGCTCTTCATTGCGATGCTTTAGAATTAAAAAGGTCAATTTCGAAAAATTACACTAGCAACGTGTCCGTACTACTGAGGTCATAATAATATGACGCTTACGCTCTTTCGAAAAAAAAACATTATTAAAAGTTAAAACCATGATTGAAAACATTATTTTTATGCTGAATAAAAAAATACGGGGCACATAACTTTATATTTTCTTCAATTTTCAATAAAAATATCATTTACCATTCGAAATGCAAAGTTGTCAATTAGACGTCAAAATTAAATTAATGGAATATGTATGACAATCTTCAGATATATTATGATACTAGTCAAGTCGGTTTCCCATTATGAGTTAGAGGTACCATTTATTAGAGGCATTTTACTATGCAGGTTCAGCGTATGCAAACCTAAATACCATTCGGGGCTTTAAAAAAAAACCAACCTTTTCCCGCCAAGTTCCAAAGTGACAGGTGTCAAATTCTTCGTCGCCGCCTCGTAGACAATCTTGCCGATGTTGGTGCCGCCGGTGAAGAAGATGTAGTCGAACTTCTGTTTCAGAAGCTCCGAAGTCTCTTCTGGACCGCCTTCAACTACGACTATTGCTTCCTGCAAATTTGAAGTATTTGGGAGTTCTACTTTTATTGAAAACTAGTAGACTTGGCTGACGTTGTCCTGTCTTAACTATTAATATAATATCTGCTATCGTGGCCTGTGCCCAGCAGTGGATGTATTTTTTTTCTTTCATAAGAACCTTCTGCTCTCATTAATAAGGACATCAAAGAAAGAATTAGCGAAATCGGTCCACCCGTTCCGGAGTTATGCCGTGACAACGAAAAGTGGCTTTGCTTTTTATATAATAGATATCCTGCAGCTTCAGGCTTGTTAGTAAGCTTCTTCGTGGCCTTCATCTTAAGCGCTCTTGCATAATTATCAGTTCAATTGAAAACTCCCAGAATATACAGGGTGTTATCGTTAAGTTTGGTCTGACCATAATTCCGTAAATATAACATACACACATCAAAAGCGTCACAAAACACAAAACATACACACACAAATCAAGTACATTTTAGAAGATTGCAATCAAGAATATATATTTTACAAAAACTGAATTCATTCATAATTTATTCAAAATGTGGAGATAAGTCATGATTGATACAGTCATGGGGAATTAGGTAGGAGACTAATCCAGAAGATTAGATTTGATTTAAATAAATTACATTTTTTTAGAGCTAAAAATGTTCTTGATCCCTAGACACTTTTGATGTGTGTATATGAGAAAACTTTCAGCTGATATCGAAAGTGCGTAAAAATTACATTAATAACTCTTTTTATATAAACGCAAAAATATCCCAAATATTAACTTTAAACCCTTCCATATACATTTAGTAGGTAAGACGTTCATTAAAAAAATATTTTCTGCATAATACGCACAGGAACCCCAGTCTCCGGCGATTCATTTTACTGGCTGCACTACAAAGCTTGTTTTACACCGTCTCAGAGGAATGACCTAGGAACGTCTAGCGGAGCGGTCGCCTTTTCTATAATACTGGTTTGCTTTACCACCGCGAAAGAGAAATAAAAGAAACGTAAGCGAGCTGAACTAATTACAAAAAAATAATTTTAATTTCTACAGCGTGCGAGCTCAGTTGAAGTTAGTGGCGTGCACTGGCTTTTACGACAAGGTAGGCAGTAATCTCCAAGGATTCACACCTATGTATAGGTAACTTGTCTTTAGGAAAAATAGGTGTGATAGTACATTCTCCCACAAAACACAGGACCTTCGTTAGCCTATGTCGTGAGTACTACAAAAACAGATCTAGCAATAAGTCTATTATTAGGTCGGGAATGTACAATACTAAGTTAGGCAGTGTCTTTTTGCCTATATGGTGAGCACGCCACTGGTTGAAGTTTACAACTGGCAAAGTTCGGTGCATCGTCCCGTCTAAAAGATCGCAAGGAAAAGAACGGCACAGAGTGGCAAAACAGTAGATACAGTACAATCTTGCACTGGATTGCTGCGCTGTTAATTTCGGCATAGACTAATGGTTTTTTTAATGAAACGCGCAGACATTATAACTCTATATTGTTCATTCGGTACATAGCCAAGCATCAAAGACAAGCTCGAAGCTACCTTTGTCCACTCGTGACGGCGACGCATGCAACTGCCTCGAAACGTAGAGTAAAAAAACAAAGGTAGCTCGAGCTTGTCTTTGCTTATATTCGCGCCTATATACAGGGTAAACAATATTGAGTTATAATGAACATTTGTTGTTCTGTAATAACATATACCCATGTTAAGCAAAAGTAAATAGTATTAGAATGGAAATAATAAAAAAAATATAGGTACCCTTTTTTTATCGCTATGAATAAGCGTTTGACCACCACACTTCACGCCTTTTAATCCCAAAGCGGGGTAGGCAGAGTCACTTGCTATAGCAAATGCTCACAGTTCACCAAGCGTATTAAACCCAACGTGACAGGGGGTGAGCCCATCGCCGTTATAGGGTTTACACATCTTGTGGTGTGCGGGTTTCATCACGATGTTGTCCTTCACCGTAGTCACACTAACAGACATTCGTTGTTAATACACTCAAGAGCAATAGCAATTATAATAAAAGATACATTAACCTAGTTCCGAGATATTGAAGTTTGACATATATTTTTTACGATTTTTGTTTTAAAAAGGATAAATGTACTTTATGATTACCAAGAGGTTTTCCTTTTACTTTAGAATATTAAAAAACTGATATCTTGACTGATAAGAAATAAAAATATGCATTAAACTCACTTGGTATATTCTGACAAAATACTATATTTTTTTTTCATATAAATGGCTTAACAACTTAAATTATTTAAGTTGATTGTTGTTATTTTTTATTGTATTTTATTTTTGTTGTATGATGATGTGAATTATGTAAACGTGCGTGTTCATTTTTAGTCTGTTATTTTAACAATTAGCGCGCCTTCGCTGTAGCTGTAAGAATTATTTTATTTTAATAAATAAATAAATACAACACGAAATGTACAGTGCATATTTGTTTTAAAAACCCATTTATATTTAAAAAAATAATTTCGTTTACTCAGCAATCTCTCCTCGATTTAGTGATATACAGATGTATATAGAAAAAAAATGTGTGACCCGGATTTATTGCTCTCGAGTGTATTTAAGTGTTTTCCGCGATAATTTATGTTGATGATGATTCAGCATAATATTTTGCTTGAAACGTAAAACAGGCAAATCTAGTTCTTGGTTAACATAGTGTCGGTATCAAATGTCACCCGTCGCTGTCTCTCTGTATAGAAACGACAGAGATAGCACGCGAATTCAAGGTCGACATTTATAAATAGCAATTTAGACGAGTTATAATTTTTTAGTTTTGAGATTCTTTGTTTTATCTAGGCCGTTATTTATTATAATGAATTACTTCCTTAACAGTACAGAGTGTAAAAGGACCCAGAGCAATGGTCTTAGA
>SJJU01005268.1:0-20794 GCA_012932125.1 Conopomorpha cramerella
TCTCGCAAGTTTGATTTGCTCCTCTGCCCGGTTACTGATTTAGCTGAAATTTTGCGTGCAAGTGTACATCGTATGACAATTTTCTTTGACGTTTTCCTAACTTGACTTCGTTTGGAAGTATGACAGTTCTCCGTCAAAAAACCTGTCAGAAAACCTGTCAGAAAAACGTCAAAGAAAATTCCCCATTCAAAATTATTACGATATGAAGCCGATCTGATAACTGAACTGGATTTAACAACAGAACCGGGGACGATTAATTTTGTTTTAAAGTCATAAATGACGTTCATCAAGCTTTGTGTTATGCTACTGTATATCTGTATGTTATAGCACTTATAATGATGAAAAATAAATTATTTGAATTTGAATTTGAACAACATCAAATCTAGTTTGTTCTCGTATGAAACGTCGTAACGTAACGCATGCGTGTTTTTGTATAAGATCTTTTTTATAAAGGATTATATTTTTAACTTAGGTACTTTTAGCTACATACAAGCCGAATGTCTTACACCTACGTAAAAAGACGAAAGTAAAATCATTCCGCACTGTAGGGAGGTCGTTGGTAATAATCTTCTAAATGCTAAATTCAATTTTAACGAAATCCTTGAAACGATATAGGTAGGTATCTTTCATCAAAAGATGTTCAAGGTTGATTTTGGGTCAACATCGTTTAGGTAACTGAATAAAGTAGACTGCTGGCGACTGGAAAAGAAATTCTTGTCTCAATGTCGACAAAAATAGGATCTATGACACGACCCAAAAGAAAATAAATTGAAGGTTAAAGCTGTTTTTCATGAGCAGACTTGATTTGTGAGAACGATAATTGATTCATGTCAATTATTTGCACAATTTGATGTAGGTGCTCTTGGATACTGTTGATTGTTTCATTTGACGTCGTAGGTATAGGTTCAGTTCATTAGCTTTTAGAATATACTTGACAGCGTGTTATTCTGTACTTCGGTTTTTATCTTTTCTTTAATAAAAATATGTCACGTTGGGTTAAATACGCTTGGTGAACCGTGGGCATTTGCTTACTAAGCAAGTGCCTCTGCCTACCCCGCTTTGGGATTAAAAGGCGTGAAGTGTATTATTTATTTTATTTATAGTTAATAAAATATTTACAACAACACATACATTGCCTTCATCCCATGTGAAGTAGTTAAAGCACTTGTGTTATGGAATTCAGACAACAAAATATACTTACTTAAATACATTTTTAAATTCATATACGTACACACTTATATAAATAAAACACTCAGACACATCCAACAAGTAATTGAAAGCTCATCACTTAAGTACCTTTCAGCTGTAGGAATAGAATCCACGACCTTACGGAACAGAGGCAGACATGCTGACCACTACACCAACGGGTCCGTACGAGATAGAACTATAACATGGCGGGTGAAGTATATTGTAAAACCTAATGTATAATACTAATCCTTGGAACGAAGTAAGATACAATATTTTATGAAAAACACATACCTGCCTTTATATCAAAGCGAGGTCTAGATGAAGTAAAAATCCACATCGCAATTTTACACCTATTGATGTACTGGTTTTTCCACGCTAGTCTATTCATTGTAAATGTTAGCTAATGAACACAATAATATGTTAAAATAATAAGTAATTGAAGTGTTACGCCCGTGGTCCAAGTCGAACCCACAACATTCCGATTTCAAGTCGAGTGACCCTACAACTAGGCATTTCAGACATCTGCTTAATTTACAACGCAAACTCTATCACTATGTTACTGTCGACATCACGAGCCCTAACAAATTGGAATACTTGTAAAACTCGCCTTTGTACTCTTCACTAGAAACGTTTATCACAATCACAGAGGTACTCCGGTACAGGGAAGCTGAAGAAGGTAGCGTGTTCGATTTTTCAGCATTTTTTTTAATACAACGAACAAGCGTTTGACCACCTTCCGGCCGCAGCGATGTGGTCTACGATGGAGCACGCTTGTTCATTAAGTACCTATTAACCCGCGACTTTAAGACCTTCGGACTGTACTCAGGAAACACAGAC
The DNA here is from genome assembly GCA_012932125.1 of Conopomorpha cramerella. Lineage (NCBI taxonomy): Eukaryota > Metazoa > Arthropoda > Insecta > Lepidoptera > Gracillariidae > Conopomorpha > Conopomorpha cramerella. The sequence continues at coordinate 2,026 of SJJU01005268.1, forward strand.
TCCGGCAAGTCATTCCACATCCTGGCGGTTCGCACTTTGAAAGCAGACGCAAACCGTTTGGTTCGCGTAAATGGCAAATCCACCTGATATGGATGACGTTTTGTCGTTCTCCAGGTTGTCCTATTATAAAAACGCGATGGGGGTATTAGGTTACTAGCATACTCTTAAAATTTTGACATGCTCTCTTAATCATTAAACAAAAGCATTACATGGAATGTCTATCCATGTAATGCTTTTGTTTACAAGTGGTTTTCTCAGAAATTGCTTGTCTTTTACGAGTAACAAGTAGAAATAACATTTATTAACCCGGTGCAGGGACTCATGCGGTCCAATGTCTATATTTCTGGGAACTGGAGTCAAATATTCATAAATTTTCTCAAAAAGAGTCAGGGAATTTCTGGGCGCAGAAAAATAGGAGCTACGTTTTGTGCGGAGTAGTCTCAGAGTCACGAGCGAGGTGACTTTCCACAAACAAATGAGACTAAAATGAACATCACTGGAAGAAGTGGGTTTTCAGCGGATTCCACGGTCAGATCGCTTCCATTCGTAATTTCGATGTTGTTTGTTTTAACAAAAACTACACAAATCCTGCAGCTGCGGTTGCGCTACACAAAATATAAACATTATTTTATCTATCTCCAATTTATTCGCTTGATTATTAAATTATTACCTACTAGTGGTTTGTGGTTTTGTTCATGTTTAATCTCGGAACTTAGGAAATAGGATAGAATAGAATATACTTTATTTGTCTGATATGTGGTACATATGGTGGTATCATTAAAATAAGTTTCCTTAATATTTCGCCAATATTACTATGCAACAATTTTGCACTTGTTTCTAGAATAGGTACAAAATTTTATAATTAATTAGTAATTAAATATAATAATTATTTCATTAAGGTACAATTATCATACAACGTTCTACAATCTGAACATTCGACAATTGTGTAAACCAGTGTTTTGTGAGGACATCGTGTAATTTCTATCGTGTATCATCATGTTTGCTTTAGCAAGTGCCTTTGCCTACCCCGCTTTGGGATTAAAGGCGTGAAGTGTATTTTTTTTTAAAATCATGTCCTCGTGTATTTCGCATTAAAAAATCTGTTGATAATGAACACAATAAGAAAGCAATATCTACTTAATCCAATGGGGTTTTGTCGTTCTCGTTATTGAGGATTTTCACCCGCACATGTAGGGATTCATTTGTATTTGTCCAAATTACAAATGTGTTATATTTGGAGGCTTGGAAGGAGGCACGTAAAGCGTGTCTCATATTTTTAGTGATTAAACGCCGTAAGCTTGAACACAGACAGTGACAAATCATCCGACACACTCCTTATACATTCCTAAGTAATACCTACCTATTATAAAAGCAAACGAACAGCCCTAATTAAGCAAATCCCTTGTTCTTAAGCCTCCAGACGTAAAGGTGTACAAATTGATACAATTTCGCACAAATTGTTATAATTTTCGGCGGCCGTGTTCCCCCTCCCTGGTCACAGCGAGTGCCTGAGATAAACGAGCTCTCACTTCCAGGAACGACGGTGCTGCTAAAGTTTCACATTATATTGAACATTTTTAGGACATATTTAACTGCACAATTCATTATAATGCTCTGAGCTAGCCGCGTGAGTGATTTCCTTCGCAATGTAGTTCAGGTATTTATGGTGCATATCAAGTAGACCTGACCGCCAGCACAAGTTGAAGCGAATGAATAAAGGTGTTGAGCCTCTGGTACAGGATATTCTTATTAAGCGAAGGATCGTGTTGCAACAACACCGGGAGTTTCATTGTGATTGTTACAATAATTAATAATAGAAGCTTGCTTGTTTCACGGTACCTTCTTTATTTATTAGTGTCAATTTGTACTCACGCTTATGAAAACTTGTTTTTGTACGGTCTAATTATGTTTATCGTAACCGCCAATTTTTCATCATTTTCAGAGACGTTTTTTTAACACAATGAACAAGCGTTTGACCACGATCCTGCTTGTTGTTACGCAGCGATGTGGCCTACGATGGAGCACACTTATTTATTAGGTACCTATTTACCCCAGTGACTTGAAGACCTTCAGACTGTACTGTACTGTCATTCCACATCCACATATTTTTGTGTGCGGTTTTTGTCATTTCCTCCAATTCCTGTTAATGTTAATATGTAAATTGTATATCGCACCACTGATGCCACGATGATGTATGGAAACCAGTCAGGTGACGATAGTTCGTAGATAAACAATAATATCGACGGGTGCTAGGTACACTATCGAATCTACAAAATACTTATTTTATTTTTTCACGAATTTTGTAATGATTATGGCAGTGTCTACGTAACTGTATTATTTAATTTTGTGTAAAAAATATTCTTTCACCTTTTTTAAATAGTATACTATCGTAAGTACTTGCACCGCGCGTCGCAACTTGTCGAAACTGGTAGTTTCAATACGCTACGACGACAAACGTGCGCGCGCGATCCGCGGTTCTACCAGTATCGTCAGTGTTCGGCGCGCCGCCGCTGGCAGGACGACGTGATGGTTGTGCATGTTGTTTCTTTAACTTAAGTGTATATTTTATTGCAAACAAAATGAGTGCGTCAAATAGAAGAGGTAAACAAGTGGTGAATTAAATCATAAATTCATAAAAAACCAAAGACCAACATATTTCATAAAATCTAAAATCGTCAAGGTAAGTCATTTACAGTATTTTGTTCTTAAATTGCGAAAAAACTTTAGCTTCGTTTATTTTGCAATTAATCTAGGACCTATAGTAATCGTTTGTTAGTTGTGATTTTTCACTTTTTACTAAATTCATGTGTATTTTCAAGGCTATCTATATAAACAATCGAAAGTGGTACTTTCGATAGTTTACTAAGATCTCGTTCTTTGGATGAATATCGAAACTACCACTTTCGATTGTTTAAAATGTGGAATCGTTCCTAGAAAATATCGAAACAGGTAGTTTCGATTGTACACCTCGACCACCGTCTAACGAAACTACCTCTTTCGATTGTATTCGTGGATTTTTTATTGTTAAACTGCAGATTCGCTTGTAGTAAAAAAATCAAACATTGCAATTACCATGAAAATCATCAACTGATTCTACGTGTACGTCATATTTAACTAATTTCGTATCCTGTAACTGAGTTTATATTAAATACAGAAATTTATTCTTGCGAAATTTTCTTTCTTTTTGATTCATCTGATTGCTTTTTATTACAGATTCTCTACTAAGACGTCTTAATAATATTACGGATAAAAAATGGAAAACTTTCAATGAAATTATGGTTGCGAAAATGAAGAATTATCCTCTATATAGCGACCGGACCAATCAGGGATTTTTGAAGAACCAATGCTTGTAAAAAAAGCAAGTTTTCTTATGAGTGACGAAAATTCGAATTGTTTGCTAAGCCAAGCTCAATTGTTCAACAACTCTGACGATGACGTCATTCTTAACATTGCTGAAGTGACGCTTATGCCATCTCACGTTTATAAATAATGTGAAGAAAAACAGAAACACTACGGAAGGACAATCAAAAAGAAAATTTACCACAGAATATTTCCTGCCATTACCCAATGTCGTTTCAACCTGTAAAATTACATTACATAAGAAAGCATTCAACTAAGCTATACCTTGACAATTCATTATGTTTCACAAAAATGTTCTCTCTGTACAAAGACTAGCCTAATTTACAACAATACAACACAGCAGATATTGAGAGACAGTACCGTTGCATAGTAAACGACAACATGAATCTTGCATTCTTTGTTCCAAAGTTCCAAAGAAGGATCAGTGCGATAAGTGCACCTCATTCACGAACACTGACTCTCCCACTGAAGTTGAATTAGCTGCACACAATCTTTATATTCAGAATAAAGAGACAGCACGACAATTGAAGACAAACGACAAAATGAAAGCTATTGATAGCTCAAAGGTGGTTTGCGCTACTTACGATTTTCAAAAATGACTTAACTGTCTTCATGATGAAGTAGGCCTATTTTACTACAAAAGGAAGCTGTCTATAATGCATTTTATTATATTTGATGTAGGAATAAAAAAAGCATCATGTTATGTGTGGCCCGAAAATATAGCTAAACGTGGAGCCAACGAGGTCGGCAGTTGCCTACTGGATTTTGTCCAAAAGAAAGTTATACAGGGCGCAAAGGATTTCCGTCTCTGGTCTGATAACTGTAGTGGTCAGAATAGAAATCGAGTCATATGCAGTTTGTATATGCACCTATGCAAGTAACGTACACAGCATTTATATTACTCACAAGTTTCTAGAAGCGGGACACACACATACACAACAGGAAGCAGATAGTGTACAGGCTCTTATTGAACGGTCAGAAAAACAATATACACACCTGATCAATGGTATGAACTCAACCGATATGCTAAAACAGATTTTTCCCTTTCAATGTAAATGAAGTCACCCAGGATATGATCTACTACTTAAAAGAATTGTTGCCTAACCGAAATTGGAAGAAAGATACTAGTAATCAGCAAGTGAAATTAATATAGAAGAAGTCCACATAAAACACACAGATTATATTATTATCCGATAATATACTTCAAATATCGTTTTGAAGATGAGACTACGTGACGATACTTTGGTCCGAACCTGAAGGAACAAAAAGCCTGCAACTGTTGGTACTATTGATCTGAAACCTTTGAAATCTTTGTATGCAAACGAACTTCCTATCACTGGAGCCAAACACAAGGACTTAGTCTCGTTGTGTGTTGCAAAACAAATACCAAATCAATATCATTCGTTTTATAAAAAATAATACTATATCTTTCTTTCATCTAAGATGAATCTGATAGTGTCTCTGATGAACAAGATCTTAACGCTTAACAAGAATACTTTTAATACTACTATAAATACTACTTTAAAATTCATTCAAGATCTGAAGAATTTTAACGTGTCATTGAATAGAATTAAGATTTTTTTTGTTTCATATTTAGTTGATTGTAGGTATAGAAACCTTCCTAAGAAATGTTTTTGTTTGTTTAAATGAGAATAGAAGATTAATATATTTATTAACGTTTGCAATAAGATTGTATGTCGTCAGAGATACGAAATGACCGATCGAAATCGAATCGAAATCCTTACCCGATTAGTTACTTACTGATGCTACTATAATAAGATACCAACTATAACAGATTTTTAAGTTGAATACGTATGTTTGTTGTAACTTTGTGAAGTCTTTAATTGTGCCATGTTTACCGTATTACTGTTTAAAACCCTAGGCTAAACTTATTTGGTAGTTTTTTCGACAAGTGCCTTAACTTTTGTAATAATTGTATTTGGAGACCATAACATGATTAGATACCTTTTTAATGAAATTGTTGATTTTCTGTTATGTCTTTTCTTTTAAAACAAGGTCTATAAACGAAACATATTATATAGCATAATTAATGTACCGGTTTTACATGGAATCTGCTAATTGGTAGGTAAGTTCGTGGGTACTGAATTATCGAATCTGCCATTTTCTGTAAAATATTGAACGTTTATAACGTTGTTTAGTATTGAAACTACCACATTCGATGTTTTCTAAAATTTTTACTACGAAGTAAAGTATCGATTCTGGTAGATACGATATTACGTCACTTTATTTTATCGATGTAAAGTATCGAAACTGAAATATTACGGAAATTACACATAATTTGACATACTATTTTTACTGTCATAAAAACACCCTTCATATGTTCTTAAAAACAACTTTCACTTTATCTGTAACTTTAATATTTTAAAAAATATCCCACAAAAATACTTTGTAATGCTCTCCTGCACATTACTAATATTGCAGTTACGATAGTGTACCTAGCACCCGTCGATATGGGCAATTCACATGTATCTTTTCACCAACCACGATTAAAACTGCGTACCCCATAGAGCGTCCCAACACGTTACTAAAACACGAGATTACTCGGGATGCCATAGATCCAGCTAGTACATTAAATACAGAATTCCATGACGTTCAATTTTGTTCCCTATACCATTAGACTAGAAAACCCAATGTGTCTGATATTTTAAACATTGGCTATTAAAATGTTAATTACTGATGATTATTCTTCGAACAACGCTATGAATTATGAACCCTTTCTCCTATTGTTAGATCATGCCACGCAGAGGCGGCACGACAAAAAACGGGCCGGAGCCACAACTCCGGGAAGCAAAATCTATTTCCGCTAATGGTCTCGATATGACAGACTTCATTATTCGAATATTAGAACCATTCCCGGAACCAAAACGGTCTCGTATCTTATGTGCTGCACCAAAAGATCTTTAACCTCGTGACAAGATTAACATCTCATTCAGGCAACTAAGCCCTTTTGTAATGGATTATGTTTTTACTTTTGTCATTCATTAATAACTAGCTTTCCGCCCGCTGCTTCGCCCGCGTGGACTTCGGTTATATTGCGGTATAAAGGGATATTTTTGTTTTCCCTCGGGAATATAATTTTTTTCCGGATTAAGAAGTAAAGTTAAACCGGACTTCTAACTATACGTCTGCAAAATTTCAAAGCAATCGGTTCAGTAGTTACGGCGTGAAAGCGGAACAAACAAACAAACTCACTTTCCGATTTATAGTATTAGTAAGGATTCCATACTCTCCATACAAAATATATGTAACATCAATCTGGAACCACAAATAAACGCCATGAGAAATTCTTCATGTAACATAAGATAACTGAAGCCTGTGGGCTGATTTGTCTGTGAAACACATAAATCGTTATCGCTTATGTTGATTAAGTACAGTTTATTTAATAGATAAAGAACATCGATCTCTACCTACCACGACCCTGTAGTAAGGTATTTTCCATGACATCTAATTGACAGATTGACGTTCCTATTTTTGTCAGTAGTGTCATATTATGTATGGTATTCATGACTGAAGTAGGGGATGAGAACCTGTCAATTGAAGGCCATGAAAAAATCCTCATTGTAAAGAAACTGTTGTGTTTAAACTGCGTGCTATACAATCGGCCAATAATTTCGTCTACCACTGTAAAGTTGAAACTCCTATGAACGACTTTAAACTTCAAGGTTCATTTTTGTGCTTATCACAATATAACAACTCTACATTATTGATGTTTAGTGACACAGGAAGTGTCATCAAAACTGATAGACCACTTTTATGGCCGACGGTTAGTTTATTATTGTTGTTGTACAAGTGTCTTATGTTGTTATTTTATTTAAACATTTCATTAAATAACACTAAAGCTTAATGATCAAGATGTAAAACATCTGTATCAATATATACTGACATGTATGACACTATCTTCAATATTTACAAGTTAAAAAAATATATCAGGATTTTGTGAAGCATCTTACTTTCACAATCTCGCTATTCTGTGTTATACGTGGTCGGAGTACATACCTACTTACTAGTGGCGAAGCTAGGGGGCAAGCCGGTAGTACAAGACTAGCCTATGCCAGGCACATTAACAAATATTTTCAAGGAAATTAAGTAGCGTAGGGACTTATTATAGCTCAAATAAGTAAGACAATTGAAAAAATCTAAATAAGCATTGGTTATGTGCCTATTTTTCACTACCGGCTTACCTCCTAACTTCGCCACTACTACTTACGTATCTCTAATTATATGTTTCTTTTTAGATATTATACTTTATTTTCGAAAAAATAACTGCATTTTATACGATTGTTATACAGCTTCAGATTTTATATTTACTTAAGTTAGTTACAGTTACAGTTAAGGATACCTAACTTATGTAATAATAAGGTAATATTATTATTTTTAAGGATACTGCCGTAGTGTTAAAAAGACTATGACTACTTAATATAAGACGTTATAAATGAAGAGCTAATATCTAAGTCTCCGTTTTTTAGTACATACTCGTATTATTTTAGCCTTCTATTCCTAAAATATGGACAAATGTATGTAAATTTTTCAACAATCTTTACTATTGTATTTAGCCATATTTTAAAATAAAATGAATTACTATTTGCTTTCGATAAGAAATTTGTTTGAAATATGTATGAAAGCGCCTCTAGTGTCAGTACTTCGGTTAATTTGGACCTTTTTTATAAGTACAGAAGATAAAAAGTCTATTCAACTTTTTTTTACTGATAATAAGTTGAGTCTTTAACACCACCCAATAAGATACATTTTAAATTAATCACCAGACAAAATAAATGTACTAATGAGATCAGACGGAAACATGGATCACCTGACACACCAGACAGAAGTGTCCGCCAAGGGCCTTATTTAGGGAAATTAATTATATGACTGTCAATTAATGCAAAATCTACAAAAGTGCGCGCGACGCACTGCGGTTCCCTATAAGAGGTCGAAGTGATAAAGTTCTGGAATGACAATAATTAATGTAGTATATAAGATTTGTAAAATAAGTTAGTTTGCAATCAATTGTGTATTCTCTCAAAATAATATTTATATATAACGCTCATTTACTGCAACAACGCGACTTCTCAAAATGTGACACTGTTGAAATAACAATCTTATTCCTATTACTAAGGATTCTTTTCACAATAACAAAATATTGTGAAATATCGCGTTGTTGCAGTAAATGAGCGATACTATACCCACACATAGGTAAACAATTTGTGATTCTTCAGTACTTTAGTCAGTATGATCAATTACGGACCATAATCATGATTATGGAGCCGTATTAACAAATGGTTGCGAAACTAACTACATGTAAAACTGTTTCGATTTACTATAGATTAGTCAGAATCTAGTCTTAACAAAATGTACCTAGGTACCTAAGTATTAAGTTGTATGCTTAGAATGCCATGTGAGTGGCGTCAACCACTAGTTGATTGTTGCGATTGCATATCGCACAGTTAGAACAAAAGTGACACAAAACAAAATGTGTCATTTTATGAAATTGAACCTTAACATGAAAGATACAAAACTTAAATTACAAAATCAGCATGTTTCGTAATGGGTCCTTTTTGTTCTAACTATGCGATATGTCGGAATATCCATACTTAACTCTCGTATGAATAAATTATCCTAAGCTATTTGACGTAAATACCTATGTCAATGTACACTAAAAGGCCTAGCATGCGAGCCAAGGAAAACGCGGAATATAAATACGTGCCATGATTGGCTGTTTCGTCACGATTAGAATGATTTCGCTAGTTTCAATACGCGTTAATAATTATGTCTTGTCATTTCTCTCTCTGTCTCTCTTTGCTAGCGAGTTGTCAGGAACTTGCCATAGCAGTTGCCAATTTGCAAGACTGCTAGTTGCGGATTTGATATCTTTATTCATAAGAGAGTTAATATAACAGATTCGCTACTTAAAAATTAGCATAAGATGGGTGCTTGCTGTTGAATCTCATAATGAATCAAGTATGTATTATACTCTTAAAATCATGGAGCTATCGATTTTGTGACGTACCGAAGAGATAATATTGTCTCACTCTGGTAGGAATATTTTATTTTGTTCAATGATTTCGAACATGCTTTTATACTTATTTTTATATAAAATTAGAATATAAGATAATTTATTCTATAAATGTGTTCCTTTATATCTGCAAAAATAACTACAATGACATTTCGTACAAAATAATATATCCCATTGGATATATTATTTTATACTTTGATAGGTCTGTTTAATAAGTAACAAGGCTTTCTAAAAGACAGTATTTTTGGAGTGTGTAGGATGACTAAGTTTCCTTTTTTGATGTAATACTGTTCAAAAGACACTTACAGAAAAATATTGTGGTTTCTGTCTCGGGACAATTTTTTTTATCTGAAGGTAGATATAAAAAAAATGAAAATAATATATATATATTGTAATTGCTACCTGAATGAAACCTCATTTAGACACCAGGTATTAAAGGATTTTTTAATTTGACCGTATTTATTTGCTCTTTTTTATTTATGTTTATTCACCGGTAACTTCGTCGTTTATGAACCGATTTTTGAGTTTTTTTTTTGTTGGTAAGATTCTTAAAACGTGGTCCCATGATAAGGAAGTCTGTTCCATGATGACAGACCTAATAAATAGATGGGAACTTGAAAAATGTACTTATTGACACTTTAATTACAGAGATTTTTATTGCACAGAGTTGTACAAAGGCGGACTTCATATGGAACGAAGAAACGACTTCAAGCCGTTTCTTTTTTCTTTAAAATTATAATAGAATATCTCTTTAATCTGTCTTGTACCTGCTTAGTTTCTCAAGTAAAGTTAGGAGGGGAGGAGGAGGATACTTGTAGGTAGCTATCGCTCATTATGTTACTGTTGTACAAATATAGATAACCACTTCATTCCCGTAAGGTGGAAAAGTTGTTACTGAAATGTTACCAAATATTTTACTTTACATTTTGTACAATTTGTAATATCGTTTAAGAAATTGTATACATTTTTTATTGCATAGAATCTACTGTGTCGACTATGTGAAGATACACAATTTACTTAACTAAGCTTTGGTTAGTTTATTTTTGTTACTTACCTACTACCTATTTATAAAATTATATAGTATATTAGCCTCATTTACGGCACTGTTAATGATCATAAAGCAAATAAATGTTTGCACGCTATCACATGGTTTTACTGTTATTTACAGGGTTGCTAGCAGATAGGTATCTAAATAAACCTTATAAATAAGTAGGTATAATGCAGTGGGGCAACTTACCACACCACACACCTTACCACACCAAAATGGTGGCTACTTAAACTTCTTTATGGAATATATTAATTTAAAATTTCGCGTAATTTTAATCCATTTCTTTCATAGAACAGTTTCCCTCTCCCACTTATTCTAGAGAAAGAAAAGGTCAAACGAATGGCAGTTTCGCTTTTCGGAAATATTTCGTGGTTTATATTGCCCTCCGCCATCTTAATCTTTTACTTTTCCTTGACCTAATGAACATGAAGGCTTAAAGGACTCGTTGCAGGCCAGTTTTGGTACGATACTGAAAGTTTCTGGAATTGGCCAGATACGAAAAAAAAATGAATAAAGAAATTACTGAAATTTTGAAAAAAGAACTTACGGATTATGAACATTTTCGAATTCCATAACTATCATTTGTTTTTTTTATTTTTGTGTTGTTTTGAAATTTTGTTGCGGACATTACCATGGAATTAACGCGTGAAAAATTTCGGTCTATGATTTTTGTAGGTTAAATCAACAAGAGAGTTGCCAGAGACTTCAACTAGCGTTTGGTGACGAAGCCCCGTCTCGTAGCTCTGTGTATGCATGGATTATTGAGTTCAGACGGGTTATTCCCGTCCTGTCACACCCCCATAGGATGGTAATTATTTTCGAAAAAATATTCCCGGCCGGTTACACTGTGACAAGATGGTAATAGTTACAATAATAATAGCTTGAAAATGAGTAGGTAGGTAATTGGTAGGTAAGTGGCATTTGACTGATTTTTTACCTTTATACTCTTATTCATAAAAAGATAAAACGTACACTAACTAGTTGACGTATATCAATGTACCTATACCAGATTATTTGGTATAGAAATAGCCAGCTTGACAGACCTACTAAGGACATACTAGGGGGTGTGCTATATTTATGAGTAAGGGGGTTAACCTCTAACTTTATTCTGTCACCAAAGTAATATATTGTGTGCTTCATATACTGTGACAGGTCGGTAATAGTTTTGGAGAAATATTCCCGTCCTGTCACAGTGTCACACGATTTGGGGTGGTACAAGACGGGATTTTTTTTCTACATATGATTTAGTTCCCATCTAGTCGCAGTGTAACCGGCCGGGAATAATTTTTCGAAAATAATTACCATCCTGTCACAGTGGGACAGAACGGGAATATTTTTCGAAAATTATTCCCTTCTTGTCACAGTGTGACAGGATGGGGTGTGACAGGAAGGGAATAACCCGTTCAGACGTGGACGGAGACACCTCCAGGATGACATTCGTGAAGGTCGGCCAAAAACAGCGGTTACCGACACTAACATAGACACTGTGAGGCAATAATTATGACTGATAAAAAAATACCTGTGAGCAAATTCGGACTGCATTAGGGATTGGAATGAGTCAAGTTCAAACTATTTTACATGCACATCTAAACGAAGGGAGTTATGCAGTCGATGGATACCGCACGATTTTACAAAATATCAAAAACGACTACTCATGGATTGGTGCCGTGAAATGATAGCAAAGAATGACAGAGGGCAATCATTGGCTGTCTATAATATCGTGCAGTGACGAAACGTGGGTATACTGTTTTGAACTTTGAACCTGAAAGGAAAAGCTAATCGGCAGGATGGGTCTTCCCTTTCGATGATTTACCCACAAAAGTCAAGAAAAGTCGAAGCACGTGTAAGAAAATGGTTGCCTCGTTTTTTGGAATAACAGGCCATTATGCAACGGTAGCACTTTAAGATCACAGTAACCGCAAGGACAGTAACCGCGGATTGGTATACAAACAAATGTTTGCCCATAGTTCTAGGAAAAGTTCGTGAAAAGCGCCCTCGTCGGAGCGATGTAGTCCTTCACCACGACAGCGCGTCCGCGCACTCCGCCCGGCTGACGAATGCGTATTTGAAGAGTGAAAAAGTAGGTACAACTTATGACACATCCGCCTTACAGTCCAGACCTTGCTCCATGCGACTTCTTTTTGTTTCATAAAACTAAAGATAAACTTCGAGGTTCAAGATTTACAAGTCCTGAAGCGGCGGTGAGTGCGTTCCACGAGGCCATTGAAGAGATCTCCAAAGAAGACTGGTCCCACTGTTTTACACAATGGTTTCAAAGAATTCAAAAATGCATTGATTGTGAGGGAATATACTTCTAAAAACAATAAATATGTTTCCAGTTGAATATGTAGTCTCATTTATTAGAATCCAGAAACTTTCAGTATGCCCCACGTAATAGCATCTTATTAGAATTATTATTTTGTGCACTCGTTGATCAGTAATCTTGCCTAAAATATATATCGTGAATGTTGTAGGAGAGTGTAGATAAATTAAAATCATGAAATGTTATCCTTCCACCACTTAATACTTATTTCTCTGTCATTATATTTCTGTGAAGTACCACAAATAGCTATAATAACTATATAATTGTTCTATTGAAGGTTGGACAGAGGTAGCTATCATCTCACCATCGACGTCCCCACCGTGGTAAGCCCATCGACGCTACAGGATTATTTGAAATACAAAGACAAGGATACAATAAAGAAATGTTATTTATTCGTATATAAGTGTCGAGCGATAAATTAAGCGGCGTTAGCGACGATCCAGTCGGAGAGAGCGGAGACGCGGGCGTTGAGACCGGGGTAGAAGGAGTCAGCGCATCCGTATCCCCATGAGGTGATACCAACGATGACGTTGCCGTTGTGGGCGACCGGGCCGCCGGAGTCACCCTGGCAGGCGTCCTTGCCACCGACGTCCAGGATACCAGCGCACAACATGCGGTCAGTTACATCGGGCCAGTTCTGGTAGCCGGGCAGGGTCTTCAGGTAGGCGTAACGGTCAGCGCACAGCTGCCAGTTGATGATGTCAATGTCCACGTGCTGGAGCTGCTCGGGGGAAGCTCCGCCAGACTGGAAAACACAAGAGAGGCATTATTAGACTTTGTTTTTTATTTCCACAGTAATTAATTGTATTTCCACAGTCATGTATCAGATAACTGTGACACAAAATGTATAAAGAACCCACCGAGAGAGTTCCCCAACCGATGGAGGTGATGCTAGTGCCGTCGGGGAGGATGTAGTTGGGTCCGGCAATGCTGGCAACAGCGACATTATTGCCCAAAGCGGCAGCACTCTGCAGCCTGACGATAGCAACGTCGTAGTCCAGAGTCTGGTCGGTGTAGGTGGGGTGAAGGATGAGCTGAGAGACGGCGTACTGGGTGCCACCGGACGAAGCCAGGGAAGTACCCAGGACTACTCGCCAGGAAGAGGGACTGTCACCGCTGTGTAAGAAATAAATGTGTTAAACTTAATTAAATGAAAAATACATTTTAGGTACCTACGTAAATATAGGCTGATCATAACAATATCATCTTGCTCCAATAGTTTGGCTACCGACATGTCATATTATGTTGTAAAACAGAGCACTTACAGTGAATGACAACATTGTGATATCCCAAAAAACATTAGTTTAGAGATGGGATGCCACTTATTACGGTATCTGCTGAGCAATGTCTCCATGTAGGGGATTATAAAGCGTGAATATGTATTAAAATATACAAGTCCCGCTGAACTGAACGAACCTGTAGCAGTGAGCAGCTGACAGGACAGATGTGGAAGTGATCAGGGTGCCGCCGCAGGACTGGAACCACCAGATCCACCACAGGTACTGCATGTTGCTCATGTAAGGGTACTGCTCAACCGTGGTGTCGCTGCCACCAACAATACGCTGGATCTTCTTGGGTTCCGCTGCTCGCTGTCCCGCTGAAGAAACATGTACATTGTTAATTATGGCGTTCTAGTGAAAATGTTTAAAATTTTGGTTTTACACAACTTCTCGAAATCTTTTCCAGAAGATAACTTTTGAACGAAAAAATCTACAATGATGCCTGATACATTGAAATTTTGTTTTTTTTTAAGGTATAGAATGGTGTTGGTCGTTGGCAAATTTACTATTATGTATCATTTTAAAACGTAATAAAGAACTCACCGAGAGCGGTCCCTACGAGGAGGGCTAAGAACAGTACCGCGACACGCATGTTTCTGTATCAGGTGAAACTGATGTCTGCTGATGAATTCGCAATCCTTTTTATATTTTACGGGTTGGATATATATCTCACTATCGAATATGTCAATATATAAAAGGAGAAACCGAATGACTGACTGACTGACAAATTAACGCATAGCCCAAACGGTTAACGTAGGCACCTGAAATTTGGATGGGACGTAGCTTAGGTGCCGTAGGGGTGCACTGAGATAGGAATCCCGAAATTCCTACGCGAGCGGCAATAATTTTTTTTTAATTTACTTTTTTAACTTACTTACAAATAACTATTTTTTTATTTGTTTGAAAAAATAAGCCGAGAAGGATAGATAATTGAAATTGGGTATGAAGGTACCTTAATGAACGTAAAGCTTACTTGCAACACGATATACAACATTGGCACGGGCAAATGAGTTAGCGGAAAAAACTTATACTTATGTAAAACACCTATATCACGTAAATTTGATGTTTGAAATCTAGCATAAATATACCTTAGTAAAGTTTAGTTATGGCTGTTTCTTGAGAAATTCCTACGGGAACTGTAGTTAGCGGGTTACATATTGTATGAAAAAATCTAAACCGCGTAAGTTAGATGCTTGGAATTTGACATGCATACGATGCATATAGGTTTATATTTTTTATTTCATTCATATCATACGTGTACCTTTTTCAGATATTCGGTAGAAACAACTTCGAGAACGAGGTAAAGAGAAAAATTCCGCTGGGTTGGGCAGAATTTGGGAAGTTACGTCGTATCATCGATCCTACAGTGCCTGAAGACAAAATTCTACAATCAGTGTGTCCTACCTGTAACGACATACGGAGCTGAGACGTGGACACGGCACGGCTTGTCCACAAGGTCAACGTTGCTGGTGACCGTTGGGGCAAACGAGTTCTCGAGTACAGATCGCGTCTCGGCAAACGGAGTGTAGGCCGCCCTCAGGCAAGGTGGATTGATGATATGCGCAGGATTGCTTTATTTTATTTCACTTTGTGCATTTCCCATAACCTTACCTAACCACCTAGGCCAAAGACGATGAGAACAAAGGGTACTTCGTAATACGTAAATATCAAAGACAACGCTCACAGTACGTCATTGATTATAAGACACAAAAATGAGATGGAAATAAAAAAAGCATGTTTTATCACCGTAAACTTCTAAGTTAATTTGTATTATGTAATATACATATGAGTAGCACCGAACTTTAAACTTTCTTTTTTAAAATAAGTTCTAAACGTTCGGTTGCTGTTGAAGTCTAGATAGGTACCCAGTAAATAGGAATAACAAATTAGAAACTACATTTTATTTAAAAAATGTCTGTAGTTCTATCAAGATACGGTATACGTGATGAATAATGTCTGATTTTATAAAAGTGATGGGTTATATACAGTAGGTTCTATAAACATGCTTAAGGCAAAAACTGGCCATGTCCTTTTCACAGGACATTTATTTATTTATGCTAAGAAACTACTCTTACACTTACACTCTCTCACACATTGACAATAGAACCAATAATCAATCTACTGTCGCTATAACAGCACATGCTGAAAATATTAAAAAATGGGCAAGCACATGAACACAAGAAACGTGATTTTTTTGTTGTTCATTTTACTTCTAAACCTTTCGTATGCCGTCCGGCTCGCACTATTAGTATTCATGTAGTCAAACTTACTATTATACCGACTGACATTCACAATTCACACCTCTAAACACCAGACGAAAGCCTAACGAAACCTTCCCTACATTTACAACAAACCAAATTATCCTAAACATTTTTTAAACTTTTCTCGAACACACACAAAGATCTCTCTTTTACAAAACGCCACGTGGACGAAGTCGCGGGCAAAAGCTAGTAATAATATAATCTTTAAATGGAACACGATGTTGTGAATTATCAATTATTATTTAATCTATATATAGGTACCTACTTAATTGGGTGCTTTTTCAACAACAGCAATAAAACTCGCACATAATATGAAGATTAACAACCGACCTACCGGACTGCTACCTACAGTTTTAGTGCATAATAAATACATAATTTACCATCCTACTAATATTACCTAGGTTAGGTACGTACCTATAGTTTTTGAAGTGTGAGAGTACACAGGCTTTTTTTACTTCTTCTCTGAAAAAAATACTGGATTAGAGGATATAGACGGACATATAATGACCAGATTGGTGATGTCCTGACCGAAGGTGGCGTGAAAAGTACTCGAAAACGGAGGTCATGTATGAAAAGATGTATGAATGTAGATGAAGCGAAAGGGGTATGTCAGGATCGTGACAAATGGAGATCTGTAGTCTCTGCCTACCCCTCTGGGAGACAGGCGTGAAGTGTATGTATGTATGTATGTAGAGGATATAGCCTATATTTTATCCTGAAATTCCACAGGAACATAATAAAGGTTGGCGGTTGACGCGGCCCTGTGTTTACCGCCAGCTAGTATATACTAGCAGTACTCGATATCTACGTATCAACCTAAACAAAATTATATAATAATTTTAGTGAATTAGAAGCGTATGTGGTCCAGTTGGTTGGATCTTTGCCTTGTAACCGGGAGACTATGTACGCTTGTACGGTGAAGGACAACATCGTGATGAAACCCGCACACCACAAGGTGTGTGAACCCTACAACGGTGATAGGCTCACCCTCTGTTACATTCGGTTAAATACACGTGGTGAACCGTGGGCATTTGCTTTAGCATGTGCCTCTGCTTACCCCGCTTTGGGATTAAAAGGCGTGAAGTGTATTTTTTTATTGTATACTACGGGGCGTCCACCCCGTTTAGATTTTTTATACAATCTGAATATAATCAGAATGCTCCAAGCTGCTAA
The DNA here is from genome assembly GCA_012932125.1 of Conopomorpha cramerella. Taxonomy (NCBI): domain Eukaryota; kingdom Metazoa; phylum Arthropoda; class Insecta; order Lepidoptera; family Gracillariidae; genus Conopomorpha; species Conopomorpha cramerella. The sequence goes on from SJJU01005268.1 coordinate 19,502, forward strand.
GCTGTCAGGAGTTACACGTGTTATTTTAGACAATTTTATATAGAATTTTTCCGTCATACATGATTTCTATAGTAACTTTAATCATCCTGCACACGCGACGAAAACTTAAAAAATAGAGTAGGTAACTTCTCCCGTTTTCCCAAAATTTCCCTTCACTACTCTGCTCTTATTGATAGTAGCGTGATGAAAAGTATACTATAACCTGCCCAGGAGTGTGAAGAATGAATGTACCATGTTTCGTTAAAATCCGTCGAGTAGTTTTTGTTTCTATAAGGAACATACAAACAGACAGAAAGACAGACAGACAAACATTTTACTGATAACATTTTTAGCATCAGTATCGATAACTAATCACCCCCTGATAGTTATTTTGAAAATATTGGCTATGTGCGCGACGGTGGCGACGCGTAGCGTTTACAACATTTGCGGAAGCTGTCAAATAATAACAATGTAAACATTGTTAGTTTTCTTTGCAAATATAAATAAAAACAAATATTAAAATAGTATTGTTGACAATATTTAAGTGAAATTTATTCAATAGTTTGTAAAATTAATCTAATAATAAAAACCGGGTTTGAAACTATTACACATACTTAATATTAGTTTCCAACCACAAACTGAGATAAAAAGCAATAAATTAGTATTAGCCGAGCATGTAAGAACGCAACACGATAAAAAAGTTAACAACGCAACAACAGTCATGGCCCATTTCTTCGCTTTGATTTTGTACTGCAATCAACACTTGACAGCTGATCATCCGAATTTGTTTCCGATTTCTGCCGTGTTGTGCGCTGCGGTCCGTTACTCTCTGCACTACTCGCTTGCAATTACGCCATTAAATTTGTACATCCATAAGAAAAAAGCATAAAAGTAAAGTCAATGCCGTAGAAATGCGGTCATTGCGGAGCATGAAAGGCGTGACATTGAATGACAGGATAAGGAATAGTGTGATAAGAGAAAGTTGCAGTTTGAAAGAAGATGTAGTGACTAAGATTGAAAAGGGCATGCTTCGGTGGTTTGGGCATGGAGAGAATGGAGGAAAGGCGATTAACGAAAGAGATTTATATGGGTGATGTAATGGGCCGGGTGAGTAGAGGTCGCCCCAGAAGGACATACATGGACCAGATTGGTGATGTCCTGGCCGAAGGTGGCGTGAAAAGTACTCGAAACCGGAGATCATGTATGAAAAGCTGTATAAATGTAGATGAAGCGAAAGGGGTATGTCAGGACCGTGACAAATGGAGATCTGTAGTCTCTGCCTACCCCTCTGGGAGACAGGCGTGAAGTGTTTGA
>SJJU01005269.1:0-19318 GCA_012932125.1 Conopomorpha cramerella
CCACTGCTGGACATAGGCTTCTCCAATTGCATGCCACTGTGATCTGTTTTCGGCTTCTCGCATCCAGCTTCTGGCAGCCATCTTGCGTATATCATCAGTCCACCTTGTCTGAGGGCGTCCTACACTCCGTTTGCCGAGACGCGGTCTCCACTCGAGAACTCGGTAAGTTTGTACGGAGACGTAACGTTTTTTATTTTAAATTATATAGATATAATCAGACTAACCAAATTTCATTTACAAACAAGTATCACCTATTTATGTATGTGCATTAGTCGGTGCACCGCAAACCAATTATCCGGCGGTCAACTATGTAAATTAGACTCTACAATGGAATTCCACTAATGTGATACAACTCGATAGACATAATTATGTTAGACAATTAGATCCCTAAGCTGCTACAAAAACCGTACATTTAACTGTAAGTTACAAAATGTGTACTAGTTATTATGGGTTATTATTATATTATAATAAACACTAAATCAAAACTAATTTAGTGTTTATTAATTAAACTGACGATATGTGCAAGATGGCTGGATGCGAGAAGCCGAAAACAGATCACAGTGGCGTACAATTGGAAAGGTCTATTTCCAGCACTGGACAAGTATGGTCTGATGATGATGATGAAAACAAAACTGGGTAATGTCTATAACCAATATATTTGTGACCAGTCAGAAGGCTTATATCGCTCATTACCGGCGTTCAAAACGTTACATTGGTTTTAAATTATGAAATTTCCTAATGGTAAGAAAGAAACTACACAATGAATACGCACACACATGCACAACTAATCCCACACCTCAAATTCACTATAGACTGGCAGACCGCATGCAATCACGTCCGAAAACTGGCCTCCTTTATACCACACCATACTAAATTCCTTGAACCATCGCTCTATACAAAGACAGTACGTTACTAGTGTCAACTATGCACTAGTTAGATCACACAATGAGATCGAGAAATGACGTCACACACAAACACGGGACGGCCCACTGTAAAGAAACACGTTTATTTTTATATCACTTTTATTCGACTCGGAACGATACACATGCATAGGTTGTTGCGATATCTCGAGAACATCAAAAGAATACACACAAAATGTGCTGATTAACTGCATATTATTTGGACGTAATGGGTGCATTTCGTTTCGAGCTCGCATCGCTTGAAATTTCTGTTACAGGCTAAAGACCGGAGTCAAAATTTATGATACTTTTTTTATATCCAAATAGTAATGTTACACTTATAAGCGAATTTGGGTTTTTTTATTGCCACCCACACGCAATCTTAACGCAAAGTCGAATTTTGCAACTGGGACATTGGTTTCCGAACGTCTGAGTTTAGCCATTATGCACGACAGGGGTTCAACATAGTTTTTTTAGACGCTAAATACCAGCTCAATAACATCCGCAAGAGGTATTAAGTAGAGTTCCCGTCAAGTTTGGTAAAGATTTTCAGGAATACTCCCACCACTGTGATTCCTGTCATCCATATAAGACGCTCTCGTCTTCAAACAAATTAATGACGGCTGGACTAGATCCTGGGATAGTCTGGCAAAAGTCTCGGGAAACCTAAACGTTAGATGGTTTTGGAATATCCACGGCTTTATCTACCATCCGAAGCTCGAAAAGGCTCAGAAATTCAGTCAACTTGACTTACTTGATACACGCATCAAAAGTGTCTTGGGATCAAGTACTTATGTACATTTTAGAAGATTGCAATCAAGAATATACTTTTTTTATATATTTTACAAAAACTGAATTCATTCATAATTTATTCAAAATGTGGTGATAAGTAACAGACATGATAGATGATACAATATGAAGATACAGACATGGGGAATTAGGTAGGATCCAGAAGATTAGATTTGATTTAAATAAATAAAATTTTTTTAGAGCTGTTGAAAATGTTCTTGATCCCTAGACACTTTTGATGTGTGTATATGTTAGTACCCGGTTTCGATGCCATCGAGACCACGGGACCATAAACGCATAGTGCTAGTAAATGATTACAAAGTTTGTGTCTAATAAAGAAAACATAAAAGCCGTTAGGGGAAACGGAAGCCACACGCCGAGACACTTAAAAACATTGTTTACACTTCGGTATTTAAAAGCTAAACGAATACGATCGTAAACGATCAACTATGTATAATGCGAAAAGATCCAAACAACAGCTGGTAAACATTCAGTCCCACACACTTTGAACGTACTGTATCTACGTTCCTATGAAATAATGAGTTGTGAAATGTAAAAAAAGTTATTAATATATAGTATTAAACAAAGTATTTCTCGCTGTCTGTCCCTATGTACCTATGCTAACGTACAGTAGTCCAGTACAATGTATAGGTGCTATCATCATCATCATCAGCCCATACTTGTCCACTGCTGGACAGGTAGGATAGGTGCTATATTCAGGAAAAAATAATATTACCTAAGTCAAATATCTCTTTATATTATGATCTATAATTAATATCTACTACTGTCTACTATTAGGACATAATACGAGTACTTTATCATTATTACGGTGTTTGTACAAAAAATACAACAGAATTATGCCCGTATTAATGAATATATTACATAAACAAAGGGGAAATGCTATAGGTACCGTTACGCACACAGACATCCTCTAAGTAATTTGGTTGAGTAACTATGACAATAATTTGTTTGCGTCGCCCTTTCGTGGAAAAGCAATAAATAGTCGGCTAAAAGGCGAGCTGTTTTTTTTTTTTTTGGAAAATTAAGTACATGCCTATTTACTTCCCTTATCTAAATTACTTGACATCGTGAACTTTGTATCTATACAAAAAAATTTCTTCACATTTTGTAGTAGCACAATAGTACAAAATGTCTACATAATTAATACTCGCGAATTACAGAAAAGTTTCAACTAAATACACACATAACAAGTGTCTAGGGATCAAGAACATTTTTAGCTCTAAAAAAAAATCAAATTTATTTCAATCAAATCTAATCTTCTGGATTATTCTCCTACCTAATTCCCCATGACTTATCACCACATTTTGAATAAATTATGAATGAATTCAGTTTTTCTAAAATATATTCTTGATTTCAATCTTCTAAAATGTAGGTACTTGATCCCTAGACACTTTTGATGCGTGTAATATGGAACGTAATTTTTACGTGAAAGAAGGACAACTTATTTAAAACTAGACGCGTTTATTATATTAGCTAGATTTTTAAATAGATCTTAATACATACGCCCATTTAACTATATATCGCACCTTCGGTAAGAAAAGGGCAAAATTTTGAGAAAATGAGCTAAATATGCCAAAACGTATAAAAAGAGTAGTACGTAATGGCGAGGCTATATTTCTAAATATAAAAATATATTTTTTAATATGAAAGAGTAGAAAAATATAAGCACTGAGTATTATGACATTAATTGAGCAAGAAATCTTAAAATTAACTCTCCTGTAAAAAAAGAAGCATAAAAGTAAAGTCAATGCCGTAGAAATGCGGTCATTGCGGAGCATGAAAGGCGTGACATTGAATGACAGGATAAGGAATAGTGTGATAAGGGAAAGTTGCGGTTTGAAGAAAGACGTAGTGACCAAGATTGAAAAGGGCATGCTTCGGTGGTTTGGGCATATGGAGAGAATGGATGAAAGTCGATTGACGAAAGAGATTTTATATGGGTGATGTAATGGGCCGGGTGAGTAGAGGTCGCCCCAGAAGGACATATACAGACCAGATTGGTGAAGTCCTGACCGAAGGTGGCGTGAAAAGTACTCGAAACCGGAGGTCATGTATGAAAAGGTGTATGAATGTAGATGAAGCGAAAGGGGTATGTCGGGATCGTGACAAATGGAGATCTGTAGTCTCTGCCTACCCCTCTGGGAGACAGGCGTGAAGTGTATGTATGTATGTATGTCTCCTGTAAAATTACAAAAATTGCAGTTATGCCCTTGTTCTATAAAAGCGAATTGATGTTCGTTAGTCTCGCTAAAACTCGAGAACGACTGGACCGATTTGGCTAATTTTGGTCTTGAATCACACTGTCCAGGGAAGGTTTAAAAGGTGTATTTCTTCCAATACACGGGGTACAAAAGCCGAGACACCTAGTATCCCTATAAATTCCGAAAAGTGAAGTTAGAAGTAACAACTCGGGGATCCAACGTGACATATTACTGTAATATTTAAGCGACCTTGTTAGCTCCACACCACGCCTTTAATACTAGCCTTGCCTATTGACTCTTTACGGTCTATTTGCTAAACACATGCAAAATTTTACGAATAAGTTTCAACGTACCTAAACAGACAGAAGTAATAGTAACTAATATTTACATCCGTTAATACGTACATGACATATATTCATAGTCTGAGATCATGTCATTTTCCGAACTGTCAAATTTCATGGAATCCTAATTCAGTTGAGAAATTGCGGAAATCTGTGCGATTGCGAACTGCCTGACGCCCCAAATTGGGTTCTCTGCGGGATCTCAGCACTCAAGCAAGATCAAAATCCTATACATATCCTGTTCACGACAAGTTTATAGAAAAAAAGTAGCGTCCATCTACTATCTCTATTCAACAGTCACTGGTTTAACACGAAAATGTACTCGCACGAAATGAGCTCTTAAAAGTACCTATGTCTTCAAAATGTATCGTACAAAGACCATTACAAACATATATTGTAAAACCGCTGCCACAAATTCCCACAATTCCTACCAAAACAACATACAGGGAGGTACAGTCGGCACGACAATTGCATAACCCGGCCGGCCGGCCGTGACCGCACGCTCTTGTTCGCCTGCGCACCACTGTACCTTGACCTCTGACTTCTATCGTACCACATGTGCTTGGTGATCAGATGAAAGTGTCATTAGCAGTAGGTCTCCCTTGTCCGCTTCCGGCAGACACGGGGTTATTGTTGTGTTCCGTCCGGCACGTGAGTTGGCTAATGGACTTAGTGACGTCACCTTGTTAAGGTGGGAACACTAGCGCCGTCCAAAGTCGAATATGTCTATACCTTTCATTTAGGGTAGTTGACCTGTTAAACATTTTGATGATGACAATAGTACCTACCAAAACAACTACAAACTTCGTACCTATCTAATTAAGCATACAAGTTTAATAAGACAAATACATAATGTATGTACTTAAAATGGCAATTAGTACTTATGTAACCCTAAAAATAGTTACAAAGAAAACCCACATCAATCATATATTAAGATGAACAGACAGTTTTAGAAACATTATTTCTCAAAACTCACGTGTGGATGGTATGTAATTAACAACATATCTATGCATCCATTTAAATCTCGTAATACATTACAATACATTATTGTGCAGTACAGTTTCTGTCATGTGTCTGGACCAGCAAAGTGTTAAAATTACTTCATAATGAATTACGACACAGTGAATAAATTACTGCGCAAGAGAATTCTTGAGCGCAACCATTTATGGCTTGAGGCAGGTAGAGTGGCGCCTATTGTGGTATATTGTTAGAATACACTAGTTCCTGATTGGATCTACGTCATACATCCGAAAAAAAAAATATTTTAGCTCTACAATATGTATGGTTCTGTATAACATGTATGTACGATTTCTGACTATTTAAAATACCGATATCCTAGGCCTATCGTAGAGGATATCATGGCAGTTTTGTTTAAAGCTGAAGAAAGGAGTAAAAATATTTTATAGGTTAGCTTAATTCTAAACAACGCTTAAATCCAAAGTGATAACAGGAAATCACAAATCATTAACAACGATGTTATGAAAAATGAATGAATACAGTTGAGCTGACCACTTGCTTGATACCGGATTTATTCTACGGTTCGCTATGGTGGTTCAGAGGGTAGATGGAGTGTCGCTCCGTTATATCTATATACAAGTCAAATCAAATAAATAAAAGCTGACCCCGGTCACCACGTACAAACAACGTACAAAAAAAATAAAGAATACAAATGAAAATACAAGGGATATCCTTTATGAAGCAACATTTATTTTATTTTAAAGAAAGAAAATTGAGCCGATTTCTTAGAAAAAAAAACGTAAGTCAAAGAAAAGGAAGCCGGTTATAATCGCGAGCGTGATAACAAAATACCTATCTATGTGACATTCTGTGAATTTATCTGGAATCAGATGAGAAATTAGTTACGATAAGTAACACATGAAGTCATAACATGACATAGGTATTTATTTATATTATTACTTTCTTAGTGTTTATGATTCAACGTCAAACGTCGAAAGATTTCTGTGAAATTACGTGACCAAGTGCAGAAAGTAAAAAATCGTTTCATTACGATGTCTTGTTTCATGTATTCTCTATCTTTCAAAGTGGCTGAAATTTAATTGCTCTTCCTAGAGTTAATAAAATCAATTGCTTTTTGTTCACACACCTACAAATAACTCATCAAGGTTTGAACGGAGAACTGGCAGAGCTGGCTAGACAGGGCGTAATTAGTGGTTTGATTATCCGGCCAGTCGTAGGAGTTTGTTAAACTTAATATAAAATGTATATTTACTTAGAAGAGGCCGTTACCTACACATATCTACTATATAAAAATAAGTCGGGTTTTCCTCCCTGACGCTATAACTCCAGAACGCACGAACCGATTTCCACGGTTTTGCATTCGTTGGAAAGGTCTCGGGCTCCGTGAGGTTTATAGCAAAGAAAGTTCAGGAAAAAATTCAACAGAAAAGCGGGTAAACGAAACGAACCCATCTGGTGGCAAACCGGAGTTCGCCTGGTTTGCTAGTTTGATATAAACATGTGTACCAATACATTTTAATCACCTTTAAAAGAGGAGGGGGTTCTCAATTGTACTGTTCGCTTTTTTTGGACGATTTTTGACCTCATAACTCCACCGGGTGAACGACCGATTTTCATCATTCTTTTTTATAGGAAAGCTGGTGCTCCCTGTGTGGTCCCATTACAAATTGGTTCAGTTCTGACTGAATGACATCCCTGAGAAAACCAATAAGTCACAAATATTTTACTGGTTGGAGACTGTTCTTTTTTGCTTGATACATTTATTTACTAAGTTACGACTACGTAATGTTTACGACTTCCGTAAAGTTAGGAAAAGTAACCCACAGTTATTACTACGGGCAAGTAAGTAGTGAGTAAGTGTGGCAAATGGTGTGTCAGTGTAGTCTGCAGCAGCGGTATGCATGACTCACGTTGACGCGTGGGTAGGTAGAAAAATCGGAATCATTGACATTCGTATCGGGAAAACATGCGCTACTACTGTACATGCCTCACGTAATTTGACGATATGCAACGTGTAGGTACAACTTTGTGGTACTGTTAATACATTACTCACTAACTTGTTGGATTCCACTTGTGCATCAAATGTAGCTTAGAAAAGGGTGCATCTACTGTTATTGAAAATTAATACGCCCATAAACTATTTCTAATTCTACATCTGTTTTTTAAAGAAAGTTAATGTGGATGCCAGGATGTGGAATGACTTGCCGGAGTCTGTGTTTCCTGCGCAATACAGTCTGAAGGTCTTCAAGTCGCGGGTGAATAGGTACCTTCTGAACAAGTGTGCTCCATCGTAGACCACATCGCTGCTTAACATCAGGCAGGATGGTGATCAAACGCTTGTTCATAGTGATTTAAAAAAAAAAGTTTTGCGCAATAGTTCGAGTTACTAAACTACATAGATTAGCGGTTTTGCTTTTTGTATTTTATTAAATCGTTCAGTATTATTTACATGGCTTGTTTATGGATGTTACCCCCGGACCGGCGAGCGTGATGGTATGCAGGTGTATATGTGATATTCCTTCTTATTCTCATCGAATAGGAATGAATATGGGTTGAAGTACAGGGCGTCCTCGGCTAGGTTACTCAAGTAGAACATTGATTGCCAACTGCACTGCCCCTAACACAACAAAATTGCGACAATATTACTTATGTTAATACAAGTATGCAAAGCACGAAGAACACATGAAGCCTGTTAACGTCAAAAGGCGCGGCGAGGACCCGACGCGAAGTCTCCGTAATGTGGTCGTCATGCCCCAGAAGGGGAAGAGTTGGCAACAAAACAGGGATGGACAAAGATAATTTGTATGTCACATCAAACTCAAGAAAACGTGTGCGTTGAAAAGACACAAAAGCAAGTAGACGCTCACGTCTCCAGACACTGGTCCGTACGCCGAGAGGCACGTAGGGCTTCGACGATAGTGAGCTTGTCGTTGATAATAAAAAAAGTATGCAAAGCAACAAGTGTAACTACAACAGATAATTAGAGGAACATGGATGAACATAAGGATTTCATCTATTTAGTTTTCCTCTGAATGAAGTCTCAAATGACTCACAAAAAAAACAATGCCTTCATCCAGGAAGTATGTAGGCAAGTACCGTATTAACCTAGGTACGCTATAAATTTCCAACCTCATACGATTATGGTACTCAACACATAGAGAACTAGTGTCAAAATTCCGAAACTGAACACAAGCACACACATTTTATTGTCCCCGACGAGCCGTATATGTATGTATGTATTTTAAAACAGCAACAATTTCTGTTTCCTGATCCAGTTAGCAGATTGCAATGACATCATCATCAAAGTGACTATTATTTCGCAGCATGACTGTTATCAAACGAAAAAAAAATGCCATAAAGTAGGCGGTAGCCATACAAACAATGGAATTTAGTAAACCAGTCGTAAATACCTACTACATGCACAAAACACGCAGTATGTACTGACTCAGGTCAGAACATCCTATTCCTTATCGTGGTGAAATCCGTTATGGATGCTCCGCCGCAGACGGTGACAGCAGCGGCAGGGTCATGTGGTCTCTGGCACCAACTGAAACCTCACGTACCCATTGTTGTATAGCCGTCATTTATTTCTCACATTATAATATTACGCGTGACACATGCACACACATCAAAAGTGTGGGATCAATAACATTTTTAGCTCTAAAAAGAAATCTAATTTATTTTTTAATACTTTTTTAATTACTAATCTTCTGGATTGGTCTCCTACCTAATTCCCCATGCCTGTATCAATGACTTGATCACCACATTTTGAATAAATTATGAATGAATTCAGTTTTTGTAAAATATATCCTTGATTGCAATCTTCTAAAATGTACTTGATGTGTGTATATCTGAGGGTTAGGCAGAAACAACGGATCTTGACTTGTCACGGTCCTGTCTGACATACCCGTGATAAGAAATTATTCGCTAGTCCTGGTTATGTGCATACACAAATGGAGGAAGTCGAAAGAAATTAGGATAGTGTTTACCACCTGTGTTAGTGCAGTTACCACCGATCTGTGCCAGTACAAACAATTGGTACAACAGATTTCTGTATTTTGTACGAGTACTTAATATTTTACGGGTAACCCATCATTAGATATTTGGGTTATTCACTCCAGCATAGCAAAGGAAGCTCCGCTCGAGGCATAATCATATACAACCGTCTCAACCGTAAACACTATGCCAAGTGATTTCCTTGTTTCCTATCTCTTTCCCTCATGAGTAATAAATAAACACAGAATAGGATGAGTGATGTACTAAACGCAATTACAAGCTTAGAGCCATTTCTAGCTGCGCACAGTTGCATATGTTTCTCACATAAAGAAACACCACGGAGTACATTCCGCGGATGAAAACGATAGCGTGCGAAAGTGTAAGCCGACTCTTGCGCAGCTCCCAGCAAACGTTATGCAACGAGTAAATGGAGCATGCAGGGTAGGCTGCGTGCACACTGTGCTGGCGACACACACCGAGCGTACACTTCCTTATATTGATCTGAAGTCGACAGCCGCACACGGTGACATGGTTGTTGTGACGCAATTCAGGTTATGGATGTAAAAAAAAGGCGATGCGGTGAACCACCATCACGTTGGGTCACCCGTGGTGAATAGTTGACAATGATAAGCCATTTGTAAACTATAGTCAGGTAACAGAGGTGAATCATATGTTTTGTCATTTAAAAGTATTTGCTGAGAAAACCAAAAGAACAGAAGAGCACAATGTAATAAGAGCCGACTGACTGGGTGTTCATGAGTTTTGGTTTTGATTGCAGAATTCTTGAAAAGACGACATTTTGCATCACTGATAGTTATCACAGACTGAACTTTCGAAGACTAAACTTTTCTTTCTGAAAACAATATCTGGATAAAATAGTTACTAATTCACAGAAACATTACCAAATATGTTTTTCGTCAGGAAGGGACAATATTACACTATTTTAACCCAAGAAAATACAAAAACCAATCACAACAAACACCAGCTAAAGCTAACAGCAGTGAAATTTGGTATGTTTATAGAATCCACCGACTCAATAATGATAACGGCGACCAATTTATTAATGCCAAAATATCCCGCGAGTTCGACTCGCCTTTGTCCCATTTACCGTTAAAAATAAACCTAAATAAACAAAATTCAATCGTGGCTAGACGTAACGTAAACAAACAGTCAGACAAATACGACATCTTGACACTTTGTGTCGCTTATAGACTATAATTCATGATTTATTATTCTTAGAAATACATCTACATGTTTAAACGACTGTTCAACGCCCCGTGGATTTAAACTAGAATACATTATAAAAAAAAATATGGGGTAGATAGAACCTTTTGAGACAAAAGTAACATTTGGCATGGGGTTAGAATGAATTAATAATAAATAAACGTAATATAAGCCTGAAGTTTTAGTGCCACAGGAAGTATCATCAAAAAGAAATCGGAAAGACCACTTACTTGGCCAGACCGCGTGGATATTTTCAAATTTCGTGGAAAAGGTGTATCAGCAAGTTCCAATGTGAATCAACAAATAATACCAGCAGAAACAGCGCAGTCATTTTAGTACGGTGAAATAGCACCTATCACCAAAGAGACAAGGTTAATCTATCCTGCATCGATAAAACATTATCTGGTTGGCGAGCAACGTTCCCGTAATACATGTGATTAGATCGTGCCATTTTAACTGTGTCAGGTTAAATTGTACTGCATACGGAAAGAAATGTATGTAAAGAAGGACCAAGCATAAATGAGTTTGATAACGTCATAAAGTCCCAATACATTATGGAATTTTTATATGATAAGATTATACTGAAGGTTAACCCTTTTTGGTAAGGTCGATGAAGAACATAAATCATATATAGGTACGCCCTTTAATCCCAAAGCCGGGATCAACATTAAAAAAGAAATTTGTACAGTTACAGAGACTCTTCAATTCGACTAAGGACAGAAACAAATTTATCAAAATTTTAATTGAAATACCGCATCGGTGACTTATATTTGAATTTGCTTATAGCTAGCAAGGTACAAAATAAATAGTACATTATTTTTTATAGAAGTGTAAGGACTGTAACATCTATTATGTACATACGTGTTATTTCGCCATGCTACTGTTATGGTTTACCTGCATTCATCAGACGCAGAACAATAAAATAATATTATTATGACAATACAAAGAAAACTCAGCCACAAACGTGGGTCATACAAAATGTGGCATAATCATATCTATCTGTGTGGGAGCATTGTCAGTCCGTGCGCCTCCACATTCCTGATACAAAAGCTGCATTGTAACAGTTCGAGAACTTTCTCCGGCACTGCACTGTTTTAATGGACACATTCAGGGAACCAGTTTGCCTAGTCCACAGTTAGATATCAAACAATTTGGTCAGGCGGCTCATCAAGTTTTTAAATTTCGAAACATTGTACGAGAGCAAAGAGGTGGTATGTACCTGCCAGTATCTAATTGTATTTAGCGCTCTGTGGAGTTCGAAACAAAAAGTTAGAGTGCTTTATGTGTATAGTTGAAGTTTGCTACATTAGTCTTGATATGATGATGGTTAATAAAAAAGTTAAGCTTCGGCGAAAAAAATCAAAAACAAGTTTAACTCCACATCACACAGTGTGAGGTGCCACAAGGAAGTGATCTTGGGCCACTTTTACTTTTTGTATATGTAAATGCACTTCCGCACAACAGCCTGTATCCTCTTTGCTGAAAATATCTCGATTACCGTGCAATTAGTACAACAGCCCTTATGAGAAGGACACAACAAATTTAAGTTTAATTATCGTACGACTCAAAGACAAGCCCATGTACCTAGTATAATGTAAAATGGTATACGCACAGATACTATACAGGTCCACGTTTTTTTAGACATGGTTGTTTGAAATGTATATTCAAAATGATTAATAACTATCACGTACGTTTTGCTACAGTTTATTTGATAAATAACGATAAATACAAACAAAACTATGAACACTATTTTAAAAGGGAAACGTTGATCTAACCTATGTAAAGCTAAACGATCAGTGTAAATTAAGCTGTTTACTGGAAGAAACTGTACGGTAAAACAGCTCAAGCTAATGCCTCTACATAACCGCCCAGCTGTCCAGAATTTTACGCAAATTTGGCAGCAATCCAACAAACGTAAGTAGTTTAAATAACTATGTTACTGAAATCATCTCACTACTAGTAGGCAAAACATCATGATTAACAAACGATGAACATATTCATCTCTTTCGGGTTCATACTAGTGAAAAGGGATGGAGTGTCGTGAATTCCTATAAAGAAACTAATTGTGTATGCGAGAGGCGTATCGAGCCAGTGCAAGAACTGGCTCGATACGCCTCTGGTGGTTGGTTTCGTTCGTACATCGATAATTTGAACATTAACAAATGTTATTAGTGTTCGAAACCTGGTTAAAAGTACCTTTCTTGCTAAAATTACACTAACATTCTAATTGAGGAACTCCAGGGCTTTTTTATTTTTAACGTAACCCAATTTTCGTTGTTCGTGTGTCAATTAAAATCAATATTAAAGAAGTGTTATGAGTATACCACGTTACCTAAGTGTAGCATTTTGTTGGCAACTGTTTTTAATTATAGGGTAGTTGATAGAATAAATAAATAAATCAATAATTTCTTTTCATTTATTCAACAAAATTAATAAGTGCAATTAATTTAAAAAATGCTACTCATTCATCACTAAAATCAGTTGCCAACAAAATGCTACATTGATAAGGGTGTTGTGATGTTATTTTAATTTATATAAAAAATCACTTAAAAGATTAAATAGTATTAAGTTATAAAGGAGCTAAGGTTTCTCAAGGAAACGTGACTTGGTTACAAGCGGCCAGTTCCGAATAATTCTATGAGCAATATAATGAACGATTGCGCAAAACCCTTCGCTGATGTGAACACGAGGTCGCACTGATCCCCGGGGCTGATACCTTTCAAATGTCAACTTGAGATTGCCTCAAGCTGAAAATGTCAAATGGTATATTTCACACACAACCAATTATGTACATCAAAGCATTACACTAGGCAGTCAGTGTAAAAACCTCATGAAGGTACTTACGTAAAAGGAAACGCTGATTGAACGACATATCGAAGTACAGACCAAACGGAAAAATACATAACGTAGCCTAGGAATGCATTGCAATTCCCTGAATTCCACATGGAATTGGAAAAGTTTGGAGATAACTTGAATAACTGCAGAAGTCATGAATTTAGCTGCTCGAAGATATTTGAAGGTGCTATCATTATAAACTAGGCGGGTGAAATCACGGGGCGTTCAGTAGTATTATAAATAAAAAATAAACAAGCAGCTCTAGCTACGAGCTGTCAATTGCCGAAAGTGGCGGAGTTCCAAACCGAAATTCTAGGAATTAAATGTTTTTAGTAAGAAAAAAAATTATATCCGGACCGGAGTGTTATCGTAGAAATTATGGGTTTTTGAAATCAGTCCAGACAATTTTGAGTTAAAAAATGTAATGTAAAATATAATTCTTTTTAAATTTATCTAAGACGTAACTCACCCGGTGCATTATTTACGTCATATTGATATAAAACATCAGAAAAAATAGGACATCAAAATACTTTAAAATAGAAGCCTTTCTTTTGTATCCAACATCATCGAATATAGTGGTTAAAATACACATCTGACGTAATGGGTAAGCATGTATATATCCGGAAGAAACACAACGACCAGCTCTAAATATGCTTGGTTACATGATATGTCATGATAAAGCCAGAGATCACGTTAAAGTAGTTGAAAGGATAGCATTTGGTCAGCACCACCGCTATGGCTTCCCCAGATACGCGACACCGGAGCCCTCCACCACTGATATCGAAGTAGGGCTTCAATTAGGAAAGGATTCCGCTTGCTGAGCTATTTCTAGTCCGGATTCAGGAAGTGGAGATACGTTACAAAATTTACAAAGAAACTCGATCATGCACAGAGGTAATAATTGGGAACGGTTGTTGAAACAGGACTTGGTGATAGCGGATGGCATGTAATGGATAGATTGGTAAACTTCTATCGACATCTAAAGTCACTAAGGTAGATGGACAGACTGTCCAAAGGCAGCGAGCGGCTGGGAGCCGATGAATGCAGATCAATTTTGACAGATAACTCTGTAAAGTGTATGGGTACATAAAATAAACATTTGTTCAGAAGTAAACTTCGTATGGCTGAGATGATAATGAGATTTAATTTTAGACAAATATATGTATTTGTCTACATGCATCATTATTTCGATACAGGGTAATATTCTCGAGGAAATCGACATACCAAAAAAATATTAAGACTTTCACGAGCTATCCATACGATGCATGGTTCCTATTTTTGTAATATCAGTGATCGGTAATAGTAAATTATCTATCCTTAGATGATAATAGCAATATCTCTAATATGGACTCTTCCCGAGTCATGAGCAGATCACTCAGAAATTAAAATTTTAGCAAGCTACAAAGTTTCAACTCGGAAATGAAAAAGTCCTAACATAACGTACGAGGCGTTTAAACTCGACCTTCGGCTAGGTTATTGCACTGGCACAAATGAGGCTCTACAACAAATATTGTATTGGTATTTGAAGTCTTTTTGCAGCCATACAACTTGATCTACGCCAGCAGCTATTGCGTTCGCAAAGAAGGACCAATACTTTTTAAACGAAAGGCGGCATTCGTCTCCGACTATGTTATTAATCACACCGCTTTGTTAGATGTAAAGAAAATAGTAGAACTTACATCGACACAGCATAGTCGACCTTTGTCGAAAATTCTAAAAGAATTTGGGTTTGAATTAAATGCGCATGCGTCAGTGTGGCAACACACTCAGTTACATATTAGTTATTCAAATGTATAGCCAATATAATTGGTAAAAAATATATTTCATAAAAACTAGGTACATTGTTTCATTGGGAGCTGTATCCACAAAGACCTTTCTGGTCGTTTTCAACAACTTCAAAGGAGGAAGGAAAAATGTGACAAGTTGAAAAAAATATTTAAGTACTTGAACAAGTTTTATCAACTTGAAAATGTACGACTTACGGTGACGACGTCCTTAGACCAGAACGAAAGTCCACAAAAAAAAAGTAATTGAATCCAAAACAATAGCTTCTAATACAACTGCCTACTTTATATGCAGATCGCACCATACACGAGGTATGAATGGCACAAGAACAATGCTGAACCGTTAGCTCAACAAAGTACACACAAAGCCCATTTAGAACTTTACCTGTCGAAAGTATTTTGGACCATCGCTGTGGGCGGGAAGAGGAAGTGGCTGTGAACTTTGTGTGTTAGCAAAGTATGATACAACAAGTATAAACACGAGTCCTTGATCCCGAGTGGGAGATAGACGTACGACACTTCTAGATTGACGACTGGATAAACAAATTAGGATATTTAAGAAACGTATAGCCTTATTTCTATATCCCAAACTAGACAATGCAACGAGGTCTTAGGTATGACAAAAGATTGACATGGAGCAATTTGTATCTGCCCACCTCAGATAAGACACATATAGACTTGCAAGCCACGCACCACCTTCAATCTGTCTCTTTTCCACCAAAATGAATGGAAAATGACGTACTTCTGGAATCTGTCAGTTTGGAACTAGATTTACCCTGATACTCAGTAAGGGACAGAAGATATAGTCTCTTACTATTTCACTCCTGCATGTTTTTCATATTGTTGTCTCGTTTTATTATAAGCGTCAGTTTTGGACTGCAAGTACAGTTGTTTTTGGTCTAAGCACACTTTTTTTTGTTCTAATAAAGGCACTTCATGTTAAGAAACAAGCAGATTTAATAAAGCAGTTACTGTGCAAATAAAATACCATGCAACTCATAAAACTAAAATTGTCCAGGTATATCGAAAAGAATTCTTAATAAAAACAAATATGTACCCAAGTGACAAAGCAATAATGTCGACATTCAAAAGGCGCGAGTTGAGCTACAGTCACACCCACGCCATGGGCAGGTCCTAATCAGGGCGTTCACACCGGTTTAGAGGCTTTACCAGTGTTAGCTTTATAAATAGCGCGGACAGGTAATATTGCCTGCGGACGCAAATGTCCGAGAAAGGGATAGGTACGACGGAGAGACAACGACAGAGAGGCCCTTAGGTCCAAGGTTTCTCTCACTCGATAAATGTATCTGATTGTTATGCAATACACATTTCATAGTTCACACGAACACCAGTTAGTTCTACATTCAGAATACTAGGAAGTGAAGAACAAAATTATTATCTTATGTCTAAATCTTAGTGCTCGACCATCAAACGGACGTGCGCGAATCCAGAAAATTGACGGCATCACATAAACACAGATGTACCTACCTATATTAATTTCCACATCCCAGTTCAACGCCACAACTCAAGCAGAAAGATTTTGCTTACTGACTGATGTCAAAACATTCGATTAATAAAAGGCGAATTTGATTAGCCGAAACGAGGTAGCGGGAAACCAGTATTCCAGGTCTCTTATGTATAGAAAATGTACTTCAGAGTTGAGATTCTGATGTTTGGCCACATGTTAGTACAACGAGACCTCTTGGCAACAGGCAAAAACTATTTTAATTTCACCGGCTGAACTAAAGATAGAGTTGTGGAACAATTTCTTTTATTGTGCCTGGTAAATATCGGTGATATTCACCAGAGCCTGTCGATGGTGGAATGTTTTGGCAGACGTCTCGATTCGTGTCTATAATATTTTCTCGTTAATTCCCTCTATGTGGGTTGGGTACCATACGTCTTGATTGGTAGTTTGACTGTTACGCTACGTTGTGGGTGTATTTTCCGTCTGATCAATTTATATGTATTTATTAAATACTTTTTAAAACACCGAGAAATACATAAAAAGCTGGAATTTGATGTATCAAATATTTTAAAGATCAATAAAATTATCTAGATTGTGACGGCTAAATAATATTAAAGATAGTAAGTACACCTTTAATTAATGTATCTGGATAAACAATAAGGAATAGTTTGTCCTGTGTGTGTGTTCTTAGTATTGTTTCTAATGAAGTACTTTCTCTTAAGGGAACCTGCGAATTGTTTTTTTTTTTCTATTTCATGAAGAGGTCATTACACCCAACAAACTATTAGGAACGGAGCTTATCAGAACCAATCACCGCCGTCCAGAAATCGTCCACCTAAATGACATTTCCTTATGTCTTTTCATGTAGTTTTAGACATAGCTATTCGCATATAGAAGATTGGACGTCAAGGCGCGAAGACTATTAAGGGGAGAGCATATTTCTTGACCCCTATTAGGCTGGCGGCCCGTTTGCCGCCACATATTACACGGTGTAGTTGATCTAGTGCTATTGTCTACGGGCAAATAGCCATATTGCGGCCAGTCAATGGCCGGCTATACCATAATGACATTGAACTTCTTGGTAAGCGACTATATTCGGCTAAAAAATTGTTTAAAGTGAATATCTCAAAATATTATCTAAACCATTCGTTCGAGAACCAGTTAATCGTTACTGAGTAAGAATAATTTTCATTCAATAAACTTATACACTTCACGCCTTTTAATTCCAAAGCGGGGTAGGCACCTTGCTAAGCAAATGCCCACAGTTCACCAAGCGTATTTAACTCAACGTGACAGGGGGAGAGCCCATCGCACTTATAGGGTTCACACACCTTGTGGTGTGGGGGTATCATCACGATGTTCTCCTTCACCGTACGAGGGTTGAGCTGTGTACATAGTATCTGAAAAAGAGTCTCATTGGTTGGTCCAGTAGCCGGACTCGAACCTGCGACCTCCCGGTTACTAGTCAAGTATCCGACTAACTGGACCACAAACGTTCAATAAAATTGACACATTAACTTTGTCAATGTTTACCTTACCCAATGTTTTTTTCATTTGGGTTCACACAAATGGTGTCGAGTAACTTTCTGTTGAAATTGACATACAATGTGAATACGAATAGGATATTTTCGTACCTATATACATATAATATATAACCAGAAAGTAAGGTAGGTACCTACCTATGTAAGTGCCGGTAGGTGCAAACGTTATCAGCATGAGTTCATATAATATTTGCTCAAAAAGTCATTGCACGATTGCCGGAGGTGCGTTCAACGACTTTTTCACGTTAACCTATTATAATATCGCAACGGACTTTTATCCTGTCGAATAATCAAAATATTTGCAAACAGTGTTAACTTGAGCCAGCATTCAGTGCAATATTCCATCCAACGCAGCTTAGCATAAAATTGCATAGGTCGTCATAATCAAGACAAACAAATTCGACCAACATAACAAGACATATCCAGTGAAGGATTACACGTATCAATAAAATATAATTCTAAATGACACAAGCAATGTACACACAAGTTTTGATAACAAGAACCGTTTCCGCTCCCCGTTCGTTTATATATTCCCCGTGCATTTTGTCAGATTGTTGACATTTTACAGGTTATACTGTACCTGTAATTGGTTGGTTTTATGACAATCGTAGAAGATTTATTGATAGACATAATTTGCAATATACGACATTGGAACGGGGCGTGAAATTGGAGAGGCCTGTGTCCAGCTGTGCACAAACATGGGCTGATGATGATGATGATACGACATTGAATTCGTAAAAAATATTTCAAGAATATTTTGCACCAGAAAATTGGACTTCCAGGCAACTTGTTTTTTGGACAACAGGCAAATTTTGTGTAGGTATTACAATATGTTTGGACAGCTCGTTTTCGAACTAATAGTAACTTTATTTTATTGGTACTTAACATAATATTATACAAATCTCGTACAAAGTACAGAAAAAAGGGCATTTTTGTAGCAAATATCTCCCACTTTGTTTGGGGTTAAAAGGCGTGAATTTATTTAATTACAAAACAGCTACAAAAAACTATGTTTTTAATTCGACCGTACTTTTTTCAATTTATCTTCAAAATTTGGGCTCTACTATAAAACAATATCGAGGTCCCCAAAAAAAAATACTAACGACATTGCGACACAAGATAGAATCAAAGTCACAGTGAAATGTGTAAAATGAAATAAATAACACTTCACGAAACAGTTCAATACACTAAAACTGTACAAAGTTAAAGTAAAATTATGTCGGTAATGAAATAACTCATTA